>SJYO01038709.1:24339419-24581762 GCA_006410555.1 Capra ibex
TCTTTTGCTTCTAGTACCGTAGACCAGGGTAGTGAAGTACCCTTTATCTACCCCTTTGTCACCTTTGTCACAATCTGAAATAAAAACCCCCCGAGGTTTTAGTGACGTCTATCACTAACGTCGGTACTTTATTTTCTGCGAATGAGGAACCTTCTTTTCAATACTGGTTGGATCTATCGTATAAGTTTTCGTCTCTGTTATGAAACGGCTGATTCCAGGTAGATCAGTTCCGATACCAAAAAGGTCATCAGTACATACCAACACTCTCAACCTGACACTTCTTTCGACTCGCGGTTTCTTAACTACGAAAACTTGACACCACAACCTCTTCTGAGAACTCTCAGGGAACCTGACGTACCTTTAGGTTGGTCAGGTAAGACTTCCTCTAGTCGGGACCCTAAAGAAACCTTCCTTACTACGATTTCGACTTTGAGGTTATGAAACCGGTGGAGTACGTTTCTCAACTGAGTAACCTTTTCTGAGACTACGACCCTCCCTAACCCCCGTCCTCCTCTTCCCCTATTGTCTCTTACTCGACCGACCTACCGTAGTGACTGAACTACCGACAAATCAGACTCACTTGAGACCCACTACCACTACCTGTCCCTCCGGACCCCACGACGCTAAGTACCCCAGCATTACTCAGCCTGTACTGACTCGCTGACTTGACTTGAAACTCATTTCTTGTGACCTTATAAACAAATTCTTTTCAAATACGACTTGCTTAAAAGAAACGAAACCTTTTTATTCTTTTGGTCTAGACAAAACACGAAAAATACAATCGATTATCAAACACTCATACAGAAGTGTAGAACATTTTATTAGCAACGTATTTAATAAATTGGAGAAAAGGTCTTATTTCATGAAGAACCATGGGTGTGAACTCTGTTGAATGTCTACGGTTAATCCCATCTCACACGAAAATCGAAAAAAAAAAAAAAAAAAAAAAATGAAAGAAGACGTCATCCCTTCCGTCTAACCCATTTCCCGTGAACGAAGTCCTAGATGCTAAAGTACAACGTGTTGAGGTTTTCTGTGGTCATTAATGTGATATAGGATGCACTTATCGAGGGGAACCTTGAGTTGTACATTACATTACTACTCGGGACCTTAACACGTGACGAATCATTTCAGGTGTAAAACGAAGGGTCACGGTGAAAACCTCAGACGGAGTAGAGCACAGAGACCCTTCGTAACATATGTCAGCTTCGATGTTGTTGAACTCCAGTCACAACAGTCTCGTCTTCGACTGTTAGTTTAGGTCGAAATCTATGGTAGGAAGGAGACTCGTGACGACGACACACCTGGTACTGATTCCGAGCCAGGGAGTACCATGAGTGTCATGTCCCACACTGGGAAGTTTCCGTCCTCTAAAACCAGGAGACCAGATGCCTATACCACTGGTATAAAAAAGTTTGTTTTTAGTCCTGTTTACCAGACCGTTTCCTAATAAATACCAGACACTTATATAAAATTTCCTCAGAATATTTATCGAAAATCACTAAGTACACTGTTTAGTAACACATCTTTTCTTACTTTGACGCTCTACTTACAGTAGAGTCCTTAAAATTACATGTGAACGATGGATATTATACTTATCGATGGTAAATAATTTCCCAATAATAACTTCGAAGTTTGATTCACGAAATGTCTTCAATAGACTAAAAAAAGAGTCTTCTTGAGATCATCCACCTGTGATAGTTAGGTAAAATATCTTCCCTATTGACTTTAGGACTCTACTCTTCATCGAATGGTGCCAGTACATCCATCCTTCACCACCTCGATTGTGAGAATGAGTCCGACCGTCCTGGGTAAGAGAAGTTACTATGTTGTGTTGTGATCGAGAGGGTAAATTACTCCCGAAAAATGAGAAATATACTACCGAAAAATGAGAAGATAAACCCAGACCTTACAGTGTCTCCTGACATCAAGGTAGTCCGGTTCTCTAAATATTGAGAGGGGACAAGCACCTCTTATTCTATAAGGAATAGAGGAGTTAAATCGAGTTCTGTCGTTTGTAAATAATTCATAGATGAACTATTTTGGGTGTCCTAATCATCAAGGTCTTGTATTTCTAATTATTATGGTTATAACGTAAGAAGGATACGAGTTCTACTGACCTAATCTCCCTTTTCCGTTCGTGTGTTTATTCAAATTATACTCCGGTTGGTATTATTCACTTTATAAACTCTTTGATTAACGATACTCTCAAAGTCCTTCCATCTTTAATTTAGTCTGATCCCTTCTAAGGATATCCTTAACCGTAAATTCATCCCGTGACCTTCTAACATCCCGATAGTACCAATGATACCGACACAATGTTAAATGGGGGTTTGAATCACCGTAATTTGTTAGTAAAATGAGACAATTTTTTAGAATGCAAGTCCTTAAGTCCTACCACAGTCTACTCATCAAGAACGAACCACAGAGAATTCACCAATACCAGTTTACACTGACCCCGACGTCAGCAGATTTCGGACCTCACCGACCTATAAGTTCCACCACGTGAATGACCCGACCGTAATTACGGTAGACAGTCACTCTTACGTCGATCCTGGAGGTGACCCGACGGTGACCTTACGGATGTGTCCCGGAGACATCGTACCATCAGAGTCCGTCTTCAACACACCTGAGTGGAACCTTCAGTGTAAGATTACATTACTCGTTCAGTGATACCGGTCGAGTCTAAATTCCCTTCCCCAGTACCCGAGGTAGAACACTACCCTTCTCCTAGTTCCAGTTCAACAGTTTCTCTTACACATTTGACGGTATTCCCACACCACTCACCTCCACACCCGTTCCCCGGAAGATCAGTCTCTCTTGTCGTCTTCATCCTTTCTCCATACAACTTCCTTACCGTTGGGAGAGAATCACAAGAACAGACTTCTTAGGGTACCTGTCTCCTCGGTCCGCCCGATGTCGGGTATCCCAGTGTTTCACAGTCTGTACTGATTTCACTGAATCGTACGTGTACTCTAACAAACTCCTATTTCATTATACTAATTTAAACAGTAAGTCTTTCTAAGGTAGTCCATCGAGTATTCGGACTTCAGTCCTTCTGGTCAACCCTTCTGTTCTATAATTCGACCAATTCTTCGGTACTCTCGGACTTGACCCTACCACTAACCCCTCCCGAATCTTACTGTCCTACAACGAATCTATCCCCAAAATAAACGACCGAATACCTGATGTCTCACTCTCTCTCCCTCTTAGACTGAACCCAGTCTCCAGTCTCACGTCCAGGAAGATCACCCCTCCAACCTTTCTATAGAAACCACTGTTGGACCGACACGAGAGAGGAATCGAGTCCCCAGAAAACTTAACCCTCATTCACTTCGGTTTGGGACCGAACGGTCCACTGCGATCACCATTTCTTGGGTGGACGGTTACGTCCTCTACATTCTTTACACCCCAAGTTAAGGACCCAACCCTTCTAGGGGACCTCCTCCTGTACCGTTGGATGAGATGAGGTCATAAGAACGGACCTCTTAGGGTACCTGTCTCCTCGGACCACCCGATGTCAGGTACCCCACCGTTTCTCAGCTTGTACTGACTTCGTTGAATCGTACGTGTGTGTGCTTCTGTTTGGTTCGGAGACATAGGGTTGTGACTCTAAATTTAGAACTCTGTTCTCAAAACCCACTTCGTCTTTTCACAATAACGAAACGGTACGTTTTCCCCAGTGTTGTCCGATTACGGGAGTTTTGACACACAGCCCGTTGGGTCTCCCTACCCCATACAGCTACATACCGTTTTTGGTGGTGTCATGACACTTCATTAATAGAAGATTAATTTTATTTAATTAATTTTTATTTTTATTAATGTATATTTGTTTGTTTGTGACACACAGGACTGGACCCCCTCCATCACTCCTCAAAATGTCATTATCAAGTTCCACCCGTACTAGTCGAGTACCTGTAAGAAGACTAACCAACCACCACTCCATTCGCCCTCAGTCGTAGTAGTCGGAAGACCAAGGTTGACCAGACCCCAGACACACAAGGACCCCGTCGTATCGCAATTGAAGAGGGTAGACCACCCCCAAAGTTATAGACGTTTTGTCGAGTTTCTATAACAATGCATATAGGGAACTCCCTCTTCTGAGAACTCTCTGGGAACCTGACGTTCCTCTAGTTTGGTCAGTTAGGATCGTCTTTAGTCAGGACTTATAAGTAACCTTCCTGACCACGACTTCGACTTCGAGGTTATGAAACCGGTGGACTACACTTCTTGACTGAGTAACCTTTTCTGGGACTACGCTTACTAACTTCCGCCTTTCTCTTCCCCTGCCGTCTCTTACTCAACCAACCTACCGTAGTGGTTGAGCTACCTTTACTCAAACTCGTTCGAGACCTCAACCCCTACCTGTCCCTTCGGACCACACAACGTCAGGTACCCCAGTGTTTCTCAGCCTGTGTTGACTCA
This sequence comes from Capra ibex, assembly GCA_006410555.1. Lineage (NCBI taxonomy): Eukaryota > Metazoa > Chordata > Mammalia > Artiodactyla > Bovidae > Capra > Capra ibex. The sequence continues at coordinate 24,343,845 of SJYO01038709.1, forward strand.
CTGACTTGACCTGACTCCCCTCGGTCCTAGGACGGGTTCCGACGTGATAACAAAGAACTGACGAGGAGGGAACAAGGGCAGGTGAAGGGTAGAGAGGGATTAATCACACAAGTTTGTTGGGTCCCTTCCAGGACCTCCGACTTCCTTCGGATAAAGGACATTAGTTCTTTTCGTCTTTCTCAAAACACGGGCCCTTGGCGCGTCTCAGGACGAGCCATCGTCAGGAAGAAAGATCCCTAACGGGAACGAGAGGTGTATTTTCTGGGCGGAAGTCGTTCCCAAGATCTTCGTCTTGGACTCTGTCTCTTAGAACCCACTCACCAAATGACGCCCTCTCAACAGTCCTCGTCTTTCTCACGTCCTCTTCCTACCTCGTCTCCTTTTGTAATTCTTTACTCTACCAGAGTGCACGGGTGGTCGAAGTCGACCTGGGGTGTCCTTCGAGACGTCGAACTGACGGGGTGTGTCAAGCGACACGGAACTCCGTTCCCTGGACGGAAAAATTCGAAGGAAAGGTCTACCAAGGTAAACCGGTTCTCGTTAAGAGACCTCTTGCCCCGTCAACACTCGAGAGTCGGTGGTGACAAGGGACGTCGACCCCTTGACCCCATAACCGGGTCTTTTCCCCTACACCCGCTCCGTGGTGGTCACAGGTAACATTCCCAGTCACAACACTAGCCAGACGAATTGTAGAAAGGGGTCGGTCCCTTGGACACGTTGACTTGAAGACCAGACACACACATTTACGGAGATCCGACACTCGACACCATTAATGATTGTTCGATCACAAACTTTCACTTTCACAATCAGTGAGTCAGTACAGGGTGAGAAATACTTGGGTACCTTACATCGGGCGGTCCGAGGAGACAGGTACCTCTAAGAGGTCCGTTCTTATGACCTCACCCAGTCAGTCAAGTCAAGTCAATGAGTCAGCACAGGCTGAGACGCTGGGGTACTTAGCGTCGTGGGGTCCGGAGGGACAGGTAGTGGTTGAGGGTCTCAAGTGAGTCTAAGTGCAGTAGTTCAGTCACTACGGTAGGTGGGTAGAGTAGGAGTCAGCAGGGGAAGAGGAGGACGGGGGTTAGGGAGGGTCGTAGTCTCAGAAAAGGTTACTCAGTTGAGAAGTGTACTCCACCGGTTTCATGACCTCGAGGTCGAAATCGTAGTAAGGAAGGTTTCTTTAGGGTCCCGACTAGAGGAAGTCTTACCTGACCAACCTAGAGGAACGTCGGGTTTCCTGAGAGTTCTCAGAAGAGGTTGTGGTGTCAAATTTTTTGTCGTTAAGAAACCGCGAGTCGGAAGAAGTGTCAGGTTGAGAGTGTAGGTATGTACTGGTGTCCTTTTTGGTATCGGAACTGATCTGCCTGGAATCAGCCGTTTCATTACAGAGACGAAAACTTATACGATAGATCCAACCAGTATTGAAAAGAAGGTTCCTCATTCGCAGAAAATTAAAGTACCGACGTTAGTAGTAGACGTCACTAAAACCTCGGGGGGGTTTTATTTCAGACTGTGACAAAGGTGGCAAAGGGGTAGATAAAGGGTACTTCACTACCCTGGCCTACGGCACTAGAAGCAAAAGACTTACAACTCGAAATTCGGTTGAAAAAGTGAGAGGAGAAAGTGAAAGTAGTTCTCCGAAAAATCAAGGAGAAGTGAAAGACGGTATTCCCACCATAATAGACGTATAGACTCCAATACTATAAAGAGGGTCTTTAGAACTAAGGTCGAACACGAAGGAGGTCGGGTCGCAAAGAGTACTACATGAGATGTATCTTCAATTTATTCGTCCCACTGTTATATGTCGGAACTGTATGAGGAAAAGAATATACCTTGGTCAGACAACAAGGTACAGGTCAAGATTGACAACGAAGGACTGGACGTATGTCTAAAGAGTTCCCCGTCCAATCCACCAGACCATAAGGGTAGAGAAAGTCTTAAAGGGTCAAATAACACTAGGTGTGTCCGTTTCTGAAACCGTATCAGTTATTTCGTCTTTATCTACAAAAAGACCTTGAGAGAACGAAAAAGCTACTAGGTCGTCTATAACCGTTAAACTAGGGACCAAGGAGACGGAAAAGATTTTGGTCGAACTTGTAGACCTTCAAGTGCCAAGTACATAACGACTTCGGACCGAACCTCTTAAAACTCGTAATGAAATGATCGTACACTCTACTCACGTTAACACGCCATCAAACTCGTAAGAAACCATAACGGAAAGAAACCATAACCTTACTTTTGACTGGAAAAGGTCAGGACACCGGTGACGACTCAAAAGGTTTAAACGACCGTATAACTCACATCGTGAAAGTGTCGTAGTAGAAAGTCCTAAACTTTATCGAGGTGACTTTAAGGTAGTGGAGGGGATCGAAACAAGTATCACTACGAAAGATTCCGGGTGAACTGAAGTGTAAGGTCCTACAGACCGAGATCTACTCACTAGTGTGGTAGCACTAATAGACCCAGCACTGACCTCACCTATCGGTAAGGGAAGAGGTCCCCTAGAAGACCTGGGTCCCTAGCTTGGGTCCAGAGGACGTGACGTCCGTCTAAGAAATGACAGACTCGGAAGTCCCTTCGGGGATCACAAACCCTCTAGGACAAAAGAACAATCCCGTAGGGTCCACCGAGATCACCACTTCTTTGACAGACGGTTACGTTCTCTGTATTCTCTACACCCAAACTAGCAACCCATCCCCTCTAAGGGAGCCCCTTCCGCACCGTTGGGTGAGGTCATAAGAACGGACCCTTTAGGGTGCCTGTCTCTTCGGACCACCTGATGTCAGGTACCCCAACGTTTCTCAGTCTGTATTGGTTTCGGTGAATCGTGTGTTCGTACAAACGAACAATTTCCTAGGATCCTATACCGTGACACGTGTACACCTGACGACTTTACCTCCGGTCTTCCTTCGGGTATCTCGGAAACTGGATGTCTCTCTGTCCCTTTCTCTTTCTCTCTACTTATCGTTTTCGTTCTTTCTGGGTATCCTGTCCATCGTGTGTCTCTACACGGAGTGTAGTATAAATGACCTCTGGGGGGAGTATTAAATACATGAAGAGTTTCCTGGGTCAACCACGATAAATAAAGTAGAGACCGAGACACTAGAAGGCAAGGTACGTACGACCTAAACTAACTCTAATCTGTTTAATGACAAAGAAACGTTTTCCTTTGAAGACTTCGTTAGCGATTTACAGTGTGTACTATTTAAATTAAAGAGTGTATCCATGATAAATGAAGAAATTTCAGCCGTATTTACTAATTTACCCTTATTGAATATATTGAGTTTCGTTTGTATATGTGTGTATGGTTTTGAAATCTACTTACCGAACCGACGGACGGTGGTCTTTAGATAAAGGGAAAATAATAAACTTCGTTTGTGTTTTAATTTAGTTGTGGTAATTCCCAAACGGGTGAACCTTTCCTATAACGTAAGGTTTCATCAGGTTTCCAATGTGATGAGTACTGTTAATGTATAACAAAAGAGATTTCAGGTGCCTTTCTATTATTAATAAAAGAAGGAAGTATGGTCGAAAGGTCGTGAGAAAAAAGGAGACTTTCCCTCTTCGTGTAGAAAACACGTAAAACGTTTGATAGGGAGAAACCCATTAGGAGGATGCCGATTCGGACAGATAAACGACGACACCAAGATGGTACAAAACAGTGACGTCGGACTTACCTGATGCCGTAGGAACTAAAGTCTTCGTCTCTTCTGTGAGTACTTTTGGTAAGTCTGATAACGGTAAGGATATGACCCGTCTATTGATGTATTCTTACTCGATGACCTTCAGTCTCCAATACAAAACTGGTCTACTGGTGTTTATTTACCAAAGATTTATACACAACCTACGGTAGGGTAACTCACTCGATTAATTCAGGATTTTAATTTACGATCACCTCAAAGAGTGAAGATAGTTCTAATTATGAATTCTACGAGGGTACATATATACAAGACATATATAAATTTTGAATATTTCAGTAGGAAACAATAGACTTCACATTACTTTTTTACTTCTAAGTCCTTTAGGACTGAACATCACTATCTAAAAATTGGGTACAAACTCGAAGTCAAAGACCACCCGACGTCAGGTACCCCAGCGATTCTCAACCTGTGCTGACTCGCTGAAGTGAAAGTGAAAAGTGAAAGTACGTAACCTCTTCCTTTACCGTTGGATGAGGTCACAAGAACGGACCTCTTAGGGTCCCTACCCCCTCGGACCACCCGATAGCAGATCCCCCAGAGTATCTCAGTCTGTACTGACTTCGCTGAATCGTCATCGTCGTTTCACTATTAACAACAGTGTGTCTTAGAGACCCTCGCAAATTCCTCTATATTTACTTTTATTTAAAACATTTGAAAACTCACTACAAGTTTATAACCTTTGATCCTCTGAAATAATTAAAAAAAATTAAAAATAAAAATGAAATAAAATGAAATCTTATGACATAACCAAAACCGTATGTAACTGTACTTAGGCGGTACCCACATGTACTCGAGGATTTGTACTTGGGGGGAGGGTGGAGGGTGGGGTGTAGTAGAGAGGTCTAGTAGGGACACGTGGTCGGGGTTCGTAGGACGTAGGACGTAGCTTGTATCTGACCGCTAAGCAAAGAATGTACTATCATATGTACAAAGTTACGGTAAGAGGGTTTAGTTGGGTGGGAGAGGGAGAGGAAGTCTCAGGTTTTCAGGCGAGATGTGTAGACACAGAGAAAACGACAGAACGTATATCCCAATAGTAATAGTAGAAAGATTTAAGGTATATATACGAAATCATATGACATAACCACAAAAAGAAAGACCGAATGAAGTGAGACACCTTTGATCCTCTGAAATTTCCTAATATATAAATTTCATAGAAAATATGGTAGTATATCCTTTATATATGAACATTGTTTTTATATCGTTTCATTTGTTTTTCCTTCCCCCTTTGTTACTATCTTAAATTCACAAATAATCTAATTTTCACTATGGAGAAACTCACCCTACTATATCGGCTAACTCACCTCCGTGGCGTTTTCTATACAGACTCAGGATCGGGGACCAAGGAACTTACACTAGAATAAACCTTTTTCTCAGAAACGTATATATCAATTCGTTTTCTAAAATTCTACTGTAACAAGATCTAATTGACCCACCCAAGATTCAGATTTCTGTTCGTGGAAATAATCTTCTCTTTATCACCCTTTTATATTCCCTTCCGGTGCACTTATACCTCCGTCTCTAACCTCACTGCACAGATATTCGGTTCCTTGCGATTCATCGGTGGTCTTCGACCTTCTCAGTTCCTTCCTCAAAAAAGATCTTGGAAACCTATCTCGTACTGGGATGATTGTGAAACTAAAGTCTGAAGACCGGAGACTTTGACACTTTATTATGGAAAAGTAACGATATTCGGTGAGTCAAGTACCATTAAGTAAGACAGTGGGATCCTTTGATTATCTCTACGAGTGGTATTTCCTTCGGGATACTGAAAGTAGTACGGTCTTCCACTCGTCTCGTAACTTTCTGTTTCCTTCGTACACGACCGTTAGACGTCACGTACCAACAAAAAAAAAATTACTTTTTCGAATAAAAGACGGGTAAAATTTCCTCTTATCAGTGAAATTTACTTAGTTTTCTTTTGTCGTTATTTTTGATGTTATTTCGGTTCAATCCTCATCCAACTCTTCGTTTCATTAGTGTCGTTTATTATTCTAATTCAGTCAACTCACCGGAATAGAACATAATTCCTTTCTAAAAACCGTATCTTAATTCATCCACTCGTAAAGGAGAAATTTCACCTTGTACCCTTATTTTCTTCTTTCCCTAATCCTTACGTTTATCAATTCCTTATCTCCTGTTTTTGGGTTATTAAGTCTTAAATATGGTAGAAACCGAGTCTGAAACAAGAAAAAGAAAGTTAAAATGTAAATGCACGAGTCAACGAAGTCATAACAGACTGACAAACACTGGGATACCTGACATCGGGCGGTCCGAGGAGACAGGTACCTTAAAGGGTCCGGTCTTATGACCTCACCCAACGGTACGGGAGGAGGTCCCCTAGAAGGGTTGGGTTCCTAGTTTCGGTACAGAGGACACAGAGGACGTAACGTCCGCCTAAGAAATGGGTGACTCAGTAGTCGCTTAAATTTGTAAGATTATTTCTTTAACTAAGAATAGTTCATTTCAACCTTTTTTAAGTGACAAACTAAACCCACTCAGATCCGTTTCCTTTAGGAGTCGATAAACTCGTTAGAATAACATCATGGAACCTCTTCTGTTACCGTTGGGTGAGGTCATGAGAGCGTACCTTTTAGGGTACCTGCCTCCTCGGACCATCCGACGTCAGGTACTCCAGAGCTTCTCAGCCTGTGCTGACTCGCTGAAGTGAAAGTGAAGAGTGAAAGTACGTAACCTCTTCCTTTACCGTTGGGTGAGGTCACAAGAACGGACCTCTTAGGGTCCCTGTCCCCTCGGACCACCCGACGGCAGATACCCCATCGTGTCTCAGCCTGTGCTGACTTCGCTGAATCGTCGTCGTCGTCGTAACATCATGGACCGTGGATGTCGAGTTGATCATCTTTGGGTGTGAATATTATACCTCAAAAGGGACAAGACTCTGATTAGAGAACCGGTCTCCTATAAATTTTCTTCAGGACGGGTTTCCGTTTTCAGTGTAATTTAAGACGGACTAAAGATAAAATAATTAGAAGTCAGGAGTTACAGAAGAAAACATAAGTGAACCATGTAATAATACCAACAAAACAAGAAATTTTATTATTATTCGTGACTAATGGAGAATCCGTGAATACAAAAGTATCTATGGTAAACTAGAAGTACTATTAGAACCCTAGAACTATTAGAACTAAAAGTTCTTTTAGGGATAACATATGAGAGCCTTTGGTTCTTTGACACTGTAACCTCCATGTCACACCACTCACTTTCAGTTTACCTGAACCTAATCTAAAGACCGAGGTACAGGTCTTTATTCGACGTACTGAAACTTGTCTATTCAATGTATTGGAGAGATCCGGAGTCCCAAGAGTGTACATTTTACCCACTGCGAGGTAAAATAACACAAGATTCCTCGGAAAGCAAAAGTGAAAATTAAAATTACAAACTTTACCTTCACATATTGACGGCGGAATATAAAAAGTGGGATATTTTGACGATAATTTAACTAGTACAGAATAGTAACTACCCGAAAGTTCCACCGAGTCGTCATTTCTTAGACACACGGTTACGTCCTATACATTCTCTACGTTCAAACTAAGGACTCAACCCTTCTAGGGGACCTCTTCCTTTACCGTTGTGTGAGGTCATAAGAGGGGACCTCTTAAGGTACCTGTCTCCTCGGACCACCCGATGTCAGGTATCCCAGCGTTTTCTAAACCCTATCGTAAACTTCCTAAATCATTACTTATGGGAGGTCCCAAGAGTCTTTCGGACTTCTAATACATACATTCATTTCACGAACCATGACTGAGTCTCGAATTCTTTACAAAAAAAAAATAATAATAAATTCGTTGAACTAGTATCAGACATAATGATCATTCACCGTTCGGATCTAACCTTGGTTCAAACATTGTCATCAATACTCGAAGAAGAAAAGATCCGGTTTTAAGATCGGGGTTTATCACTCCCTTGGTCGAGTAATTTGGTCGAGTAAATATCACTCCCTTGGTCGAGTAATTTGGTCGAGTAATGTAATCGAAAATCAGACAGGTGGTATAATACTAGGTATGAGGGACTAAGAGTATTGAAACGGACAAGCAGAATTAAGGATTATAGAAGTGGTCCGTATTTACTACAACTAGGTAGTTGTAAATTTTAAACTTTAACATCAGAAATTTAGTTACATGTGTCCTGAACGTATTAATATTATAATTTACTAATATAATTATTAATTTAATAATATAATTAACAAAAATATAATTTAACAGTATAAGAGAAGACTTACGACTCGAAGATCCTACTATTCTTGATCCACTATTTATTTTATCCGATTTTCCGTTTATCTTTCTCTTTAGAATTTTAATAACTCTACTTCAATTCGGACATCGGATAAGGTTACAAGGGAAAAACACAAAAACGAAAAGGAGGGTCTCCCTTAGTTGTTAAGTAGTAACGTGAACACTATCCACAGGTACAAGGAGATGAGTTACTTTCACTGAGACTCGACTTCTCCCCTCACCCCGGCTCTTAGAGTTCATGTTTCAACAACATCATCTGTAAATGACAACAATAATAATAATAGTTAACGGACGGGTCGTAGGTTAGAAAGAAGAAAAGGTAACCTCTTTGAGACAGGAGGGAGTCAGGAACACTAAACAATGTCCATCCTCAGTAGAATCCCCACTAACTCTTTGGTTCCGGATCTGTTAGTCGTATAAAATAGGGAAACCGGTGATGTAAACCAAGTCCCTACTCGTTAAAAAAAAATTGGATTAGAACAAACTCAAAATTGAAAGATTATGAAAATTCACTTTCTTAGAGAGAAGTGATTGTATTAACCTTTGGTTCTGGTTAACCATAAACCCCTGGTGGGTCATCGACGTCCGGTTGTAACCTTTAGTTGAGAGTACTCCCGATTTGATTTGGGTTACTCCTTAACTACCCCTTTCAAAAAGTCCCAGGGGACCGTCGTAGTTCCTTCTCCAAACAAGACTATCTGACTGGGTTCATATTTTAGTCGGTCCGTCCACAAAAATAATCGTCACTCCACTAGTTCTAAGGTATTTAGTTATTGGAAATAAATTTGGTGTGTCTAGGTAGAAGAACTTAGTTCACAAACGGTTGGTCAGTAAACCTGAATTAAATCGGAAAGAAAAGACCCTTCCCTCATGTATATCGTTCACTGTGGGACGAGACCCTCCATAAACCATCACATCACACGTCCTTATTTACGTACCAGACCAAATGTTCGCTTGGAAGACACTTAGATTAACAACATTCGGTCAAGTTGACCACTCAAGTTGGAACCTATTAAATTGAACAAACTTAAAGACTTGGATGTGTAAACTTTTAGTGTAAGTTTTGTCTTTACAGATCACCGTTCGTTTTTTAGGGGAATTTCAAACGAATTTTTATCGTCTAGATTCTTAATGAAAACAACAGAAAAGAACTCCCTCCTTACCCGAACCACAAACAAGAAACTTTACACAAAGTGAGTAGATTCTAGGACCTACACCACACCCGGCTGTCACCCCCAAACCCTCGACTGACTAAATAAATGAAAAGGGGTTCTGGAGTCGGTGATTTGTCACTAGGAAACACACCGACGACTCCACAGTCAATACTTTTTATCGGTAGGGTCGGGACCATTCTACAAGATTCTAGAATGAACTATTTCACTAAGTGAGAAAGTCTTTCAAACATAGCCACTGACGGGACCATTCTGTACTCTAAAATCTTTCTCCACCTTACAACTTAGAGATTAAATAAAATATCATCTCGAACAACGTCGTAGAAGTTCTATTTTTTACGGTTAATCTTCTATAAAGAGAAGTAATTCTTCTATAAGGATACGTTAAACCTTTATGATTCGATAAGTATCTGAACGAACATAAAAACGAATAATTCATGTTATTTACGAAATTATAAATGATACATGTATCGTACCTAATTCATTTAAAAGGAAAGATGTGTTGGATTCACGTTCTATGTCAGTTTCATTAAAGTATTAGTAAAGTATTCGGTCTATTTCCGTGAATGGTATTTCCAACATTACAAAAAATTTACAGTCTCGTCTTTGACTTGTTAATATTCTCCCGTGTAAAATAATTAAATAGTAAGAATGATACTGTAATTAAAGGAAGGAGGTTTAACGAGTAAACTGTAAAAAGGTTAGACCTGACACACTTCTTGAAGTGTTACTTGTAACGGAATAAAAAAGAAGAAGGAAAAAAGTCACAAAAAAAAAAAAATTTGGTATGTTTCATATTTATGAAAGAACAGTATTTTTCAAAAGTTTACTATTTTTTCGTTTATTGAGGAAAATAAGGATGGGTTAAAATGAGGGGAAAGGCCTTCAATGTGACCATTGATCACATAGATGAAAGTCGGGGAAGAGATACGTAAATACTTTTTTATACACACATAAAATAAAAACCGTACACACAAATATTTAACCTAGTATCACATACATAACGAAACGTTGAACGGAAAAAGTGCGTTGTCCGACACAATCTATCCCTAAAAAGGGATGGTCGAGTGTACCTAAATAAGTATGTTAGTAAGTTGTTTACAGATAACTCGTGATGACACCTAAAATAACGACAAGTCGTTTATACGTGCGACGAAAGGGGTTGAGGAGTCCCCTCGTCAGATAAAGGGACAGGGTAGCTACGCCTAGAACGAGTATACTGAATGAATCCGGCTACCTTACACCTGCTATTCTTCACTGTCGTACGGTCTAGGATACTCTACGAAAATCTCCGAGACGTTCAAGAAGATCGGAAGAACTCGAGGATGGAAGGTGATTTTCTTATATGCAAAGGGTACAAGAAGTCAACCCAGAGACCGTGTCCTTCTATGAACCTCGTTTATACTTGGGTCTGGTGTCGGACTTTGCCTCAATTATATCGACTGATATCTACAAGTTAGTACAGGTTGAGAAACGTCGGGATACCTGACATCGGACGGTCCGAGGAGACAGGGACCTTAAAAGGTTCGTTCTTATGACCTCACTCAACGGCGAAGGATGAGGTCCCTTAAAAAGACTGGGTCCCTAGTTTGGACACAGAGAACGAAGAGAACGTAACCCTCTGTCTAAGAAATGGTGATCCCGATGGACCCTTTGGGACATCTTGGAATTCGTTATGTATTTGTAAACAACGGTATTCAGTGACTCTAAAACCTGAAAAATATTGAGCCGGGTTAGTGACGTTTTAGACTGACTAAATTTACGAACGATAAACGGTCCGTAAAGAGACCTACGACCCTTTTGTTTTTAGGGACGGATGTACCCGAAATGTAACTTTTCGACCAATCATATCGTTCAGGGAATGTATACTTCCGCAAGACAGGACTCTCGCGCAAGCATTCAGGTCAGACAAGTATTCAGATTGTCAATCGACTCCGCGGGTCGATTGTGTCAGTCGATATATAGCGACGAAAATGCGAACGAAGTCCCGTAGGACCGGAACTTTATATCTATGACATAATGACATGAAATGTGTCATGACATGTCATTTCATGTGTTTTCGTGTAGGTGAACATCTCCTACGTACACACACTGTCACATGGGGTATGTACACTTGACTGAATTACACTAACCTGTCCACTTCCGTGCAAGCATAAAAACTTTCAAGCGTTGAACTTCCAAGTGCACATCCCCTGAATGAGATAAGGTACCTTACCAACTTGGTCCCATCATCCGGAAAAAGTCAGAATATCCGGAAAACATTTTTCACGAATCGTACGTTACAGACACGTAGGAGTTGTGAAGACGGTAGGCGTAGGGGAGGAACGGTAGTGATGACGGTGGACCAACAAGGAGGGGAGAACTGGAAGGTGGAACTGATACCTTCTTGGGTACCGAGAGGAAATCCAGACCGGGTAAGAGTCTACAGAGTCCGTAATACTATTCACGTAAAAGACCGGTACTGAAACGGAGTACGTTTTGAGTCATTGGGAAAAAGGACGAGAGGTTTTGTGTTTCAGGCCGAAAGTTACAAGTGGGGGAGAGTTGAAAGGTTGACGTAAGAAAGGAATCAGGACGTGGGAGCACAAAACAGTCTCGTCGGACGAATGACGAGTCCCGTGTGTAGAACATCACTTGAAACACCACTCAGTAAGTCTTAAAGGGAAGTTCTGACCCCATGTGGGAGGGGTCGGCGGCCCTCACAACCACCTACTACCAAGGGTACAACAGGGAGTCTACTTCTCTGAGTGCAGTAGGTTCCAAGTATAAGGAAAGGGTCCCTGTCAGATGTAGGTTATTGACCAGTTTTCACCTCTCTCCTGCGATATTTCTGGGTAGGGGGAACAAAGTTCCGTTCCGTTGAGACTTTACAGTAAGTTCAAAGTCTGTTAGGTACTGTAACTGAGTCCGGAAAAAATACACACTGGTATAACGTCGGGGCCCGAAGGATCCACCGGGTCACCATTTCTCAGACAGACGGTTACGTCCTCTACGTCTAAACTAGGGACCCAGTCCTTTTAGGGGACCTCCTCCCTTACCGTTTGGTGAGGTAATAAAAACGGACCTTTTAGGGTGCCTGATGTCAGGTACCCCAACGTTTTTCAACCTGTGTTAATTTATTGTTGTCGTATAACGTCGGGTTGTGGAAGGAAATGGATTAGGATGAAGGAACTGAGGAGGTGTCCTATGAGGTATTGTGTAAAAGTCTTACGATTTGATGTAGGGTCTCAGACGTAGGACCCTTTGGACTGTATTTTATGTGGGACATCCAGGAACCTGGAAAGGGTATGAAACCCTGGAAACTAGTGTAATAAGAGAAGAGGATCTTGTGGGAAGGATATTAGGAGTCGATCAATTTTGATGGGTCTGAAGTACCGGAGGAGGAGTGCAGTAGATAAGGTCCATCGAAAAGGACTGACAACTTCGGCCTTCGGTAACCAGAGGGTAACTTTCCGGTGGTCGTTACAAGAAAAGTAGGAAGACAATACCACATACCCTCGACCGTTCAAAAGTCCCTTTTCGAACCTGAAACCCCAGTTCGGCTGACCCTAAGGAAATGAATGATGGACAGATTGGTACTTAAGGAAACAAAAAGAGTAGTTATTTTATTCTTTTTTTCTGATGGAGTATCCTAACAACAACCGTAATTTACCTTATTGCGTCTATTTCACGGACCACGTATCCTCTACCAGTTCACACTCTAGAAGGGTACAACAAAAGAAAAAGGGAAATAGTATAGAACGTAGATGTAACTAATACGGGTAGTAACAGTAAACACCTGAACAGAGTAGACGGATACCCGAACGATCCCCGACCTTATACGGAACGAATTGAAACATAAGTGTGTGACAAATCGTGTTTCTCGAAGTATTTGCAACAACTTGACTTACGGTGAAGACCCGTTTGTAAAGTCTAAACTAAAACCTTGGTTCTTAAAGGTACAACATAGGGTCTTAATTAGTGTGTTTATTCCATCAGGTCTTAAAGATACATACCCAAAAGTTATCATTGATATCGACGTCTCTCAAGACGGTCGGGAAGCCAACCGGGACAGAGAGTGTCGTTCGTGGTATACTCTTCGGTTTGGAGTTCGTTTCCACGAAAAACTCTCAGAACTGAGTCTATTGTCGATTCCTTAAAGTTCCGTTTGGTATGTGTAGACACAAGGATACTGATTGTAAAGAAAGCGGACTAAAAAAATTACTGGTGTCGACTATTAAGATTTTATTAGAATTTCTACTCGAGGTCTCGTTCTTCTCTGGTTCAATCGTTCGTGGATCGTATGACCAAATCAGCGATTCAGTGCAGACTGAGAAACACTGGTGTGACTGACATCGGGTGGTCCGAGGAGACAGATACCTTAAACGGTCCGTTCTTATGGCCTCACCCAATGGTAAAGGAGGAGGTCCCTAGTTTGGACACAGAGAACGTAGAGGACGTGACCGTACGTCCAAGAAAAGGTGACTCGGTGGCCCCTTGGGCCGGATTTCGATCTACTGGGAAGTTTCAACAGGGGTCAACCCGATTCCACTAGTCCGAAAATATGGGAAAAGAGTTAGTCAGTGCCATACACTCAACAAGGTTCTTATCACACTAAAACCTGCTCCACCAAGAAACGTCGTCTCCGTCTCGGATTTCCCCGACTCCCGACAAACGAGTGACGTGAGTGTGTCGGTCCCATAATCAGGAAGGAACATCCCCCTGACCTTCCACGTCGTGTTATAAGAGTCGGGAAACCCGGGATGGGGACAGGGGTAAGGGAGAGGACAGTAGAGAAATACAGGGGTGTCATTCCGAAGGAACGACCAGGTCACTGATTCCCCCGGACCCAAGTCAAGGACCAGTCCCTTGATCTAGAGTATACGACGTTTATTCTCAAACGTCTGTCGTTAATTTCTAGGACGTACGACGTAGATTTTTGACCATGTCTGTTTATTTAAAATTTTTTATCTATATGGAGACCTCGTTATTTCACGAACTTCGTCGGTACGGAAATGAGAACCATGTAAAAGAGAATCTTACAACGAGGAGAAGAAAGAACATGATTGAAAGTGAATAAGAAATTCTACTTAGAGACCCGTAATAGAGGTGATTCTACAAAAAGACCTGAGGAGTTTTACTCTACTCTACAAAGAGGTATCGTAAATGTTTAATAAGGAGTGAAGCATGAAGAAACGACACGACAACGACACGCAGACAAATACACAGACGGAGAGTAAGGTTTGACCCTCGGGGTAAGTCCCGGGTCGTGGACCCTTACAGACTGAGACTATTGTCCCCAAGATAAGTACATACAATTTACTTACCAACGCATCTTCTTGCTATCACGACCATACACTCACACATCAGGATAACCGATCCTTTAATGGTCCATCCAGTCACTATTGTAGTACACACAAATAAGTCTGATAGTGTGAACGTTATTTGTCAGAGCATAGGAGACTTAGGAGAGCGCAAACCGACCGACTGACAAAACGTTTTACTTGTCGTCTACGTCACGAAAGACTCGACGATAAAGGGTTGGATGGTCGACCATGTAAAACTACCCGGTGTTTCTACAAGAACTACGCAGTGTTATGGAAACAAAAGGAGCAAGAAACAATCACTAAAAATTGGTTGTCACACCATAATCACCATTACAGTCTCTCTTCTCCACCCTGTCGTGTCCGCGTATACACTCACCGAGTTCCAGTCCACACCCACTGATATTTCGACTCAGTCGTTTCCCGACCTATCTTACCTCGTCCTCCACTCTCCATCACGTGAGACGGACAGAGACATAGGATGAAACGTGTTCCAACCACTTGTATCTCTAAAGTTTACTGACGGTTACTACAACGTTACCTTTAGAGGATCACACCTTAGCTCATGGTAGTGACTCAGTCCTGCTCGACTCCTGTCTTTTACTTCGTGTCGTACTCGACTCCTACATTTGGTGAGTCTCTCCGAAAATGAATCATTTTCCCTTGTAAACGAGACATATACAGACACGTTACTTACGAGTGCACAATCTTGGGAGCGTCAGCGTTTACTATCTTTGAACGGACCTTAGTGGAATCCGTTTTCATCCTTAAATAACTGAGTACATCTTTTGGGACCATCCGTTTCTCCGTCGACTGAAGACCCTCATCTCATCGTCTCCGATCGGGGGGTGTCCCACCTCTGACGACCAAAGAGACACAGTCGAAAGGAAAAAGTCTGTCCAAAAGGGTTTCTGACCTAGTAACTCCTGTCGTCGACGGTCGAAAGTAGCAAGACATAAAGTAAGTGAGTCAATTATTTTGTTTGTAGGTACCTCGTGGATAATGTACGGTCTGTAACAAGATCTAAGACCTTATCGTCCCCTTCTTTCTACCTCTTTTTTGGGAGAAATATAAGGTCCCCTCCTTTAAGTCTGTGATTTGTTTTCATTTCTCCCTATAAACTATGATATACTTTTTCTTTATTCCCGATACCTTCCTTTTGTAGTTCGTCTCTTCCCCTATCCCACAAGACCCCCAGCCCCCCCCCTACAACGTTAATTTTCTTTTAAAATAAAATAACTTCTTACGAGTCAGTGAGTCAGTACAGACTGAGAAACACTGGGGTAGTTGACATCGGACGGTCCGAGGAGACAGGTACCCTAAAGGGTCCGTTCTTATGACTTGACCCAACGGTAAAGGAAGAGGTCCTCTAGAAGGACTGGGTCCCTGGGTTGAGTACAGAGGACGTAGAGGACGTAACGTCCGTCTAATATCAACTAAATATTAATTAAAGACAACATGTCGTCACTGAGTCAACATGTATATGTATATATAAGAAAAGGTGTACAAAAGATACTATCAAATAGGGTCCTATAACTCATATCATGAGACACGTTATGTCATTCTGACACAACAAATAAGTAAGATATATAACTATATTATCAAACATAGACGATTAGGGTTTGAGGGTTAGATAGGAAAGGGGTGGAATTAGACGGGGAGGGGGAACCGTTGGTGTTAAGACAAGAGATACAGACACTCAGGTAAAGACAAAACATCTATTCAAGTAAACATAGTATAAAATCTAAGGTGTATATTCACTGCAGTATACCATAACAGAAAGACAAAGACTGAATGAAGTGAATCTTGATATAAGAGATCCGGGTACTACAATGTCAAATTTATCCCGTCAGTCCCTTCCGGAAGACTCCCTTTACTGTAAACTCGTCTCTAAACTTCCTTCCCTTCCCCACTCGGTACTTCCGGTGACCTCAACCTCTATTACCGTTCCCGTTTCCTGCACTCCACCCACACGAGAACCGTACACACTCCTTGTGGTCATTCCGGTGACTCTGACTTGACCTCACTTGTTGTCCTTGTCATCACCCTCTATTTCGGTTCCTCGATTCCGTCTACTGTACCCCGAAACACCCAGTAACACTTCTGAAACTGAATCTCATGCTCCACCCGTTGGTGATCTCACAAACCGTTCCTTCTCATTGTAATAGATTAGAAGTAAATCGGGACCGAAGACACAACTCTTACTTGATATCTCTCTGTTCACACCTTCATCCCTATAGTCAACGTATAACATTATTAGGTCCACTCTTTACTATCCCCAAACCTCGTCCAAACGAAAGACTCTCCCTCACGAGGTTCATTTCCCCTTTACCCCGCACTCCAGTAGAGAGACTAGTGTCCATACCGACCAACGGTGGTACTCTCGTGGACCCGACTTGTCCTCTACCTCAACAAATAGAATTTACACCTCTCGACAAAGATCTTCTTCCTTTTCACCCTCCGTTTGGTGTCATCGGATGAAATCGGCAACAAATGAGTTCTAACGGAGTTGCAAAATCTTTGTAAGTGGACGGAAACGGATACACAAACTGATCTAGAGCCTTTTTAAGTAACGGACATTGAGTGTTTATACAAGGTGATGTGGGTCCCTGATGAGACACCTTTCGTCTCGATTCCGAAAACACCTCTTGACTCGATACTCATCTAAAGTAGGACCGTGTTACAGAAAACCTCAGGAACAAGAGAAACAATCTCTTCAAATGGAACAACTTCATATCGAATGAGTTAAAGAATAAATGACAGTGTTGTTTACTGGATTTACCAAAAGTATACGTCCGAGGATCAAAAGAGTTTTTGATGGAGAAATCTTACGGTGGGGTTAAGAGACTTTTCTCTCTTGTACACTGTTTGGCACAACGAAGTCTCAGTTTGAACCTTTACGACCTTCCTTTAAATCTTTAGATTTCTCATTTTATCTGAGAAGGCTTTAACGACAATGTTAATGTGACTTTCTCAGATTTATGTATTTACCAGAGGGAAAGTGTACGGACTCACCAGAAAATATAAATTGATACTATATCTGTGTTACTTACTAGGAACTTGTCACCTGAAAAAATAGAGTAAAAAAAAAGGTGTCTCCATACTATACTAGTATAGACGTTGGTAAAGTCTACTTTAAGCCATGTTTTGTGTATAGAGTAGTAAACTTACGGAAGGGTGGAGTTGAAAATACTATAAATAATATTATGAGAACCAAATCTAACATAAATTGTGATAGTAGAATTTAAGACCTCCCTCTTCGACTTATAAAGAGGAAACAAATGTTCGAATGGATGCATACAGGAAAGATCTTATTTTCAAAACTGAAACAGAGATAACCACATGAGAGACCCATGGTGTTTCATGTGGGTCTACCCTTATTAAGAACAATTCCGTGGTAGGACAAGTGACGACTAAGACACCAGAGGTAGAAGACTGTCGGTGGTTGTTTTCTTCTACACATTAGATACATATTCCATACTTCTTTTTACACTGTTCATGAGTGGTTCAATTGAAATATTTATGATGATCTAGAGGACATATAGAAAGAGGACAACATAGGGAAAGGAAATAAGGCCTCCGATGATGATAGGACTTAAGTGGAGATAAATGAAAAGGATAACAAAACACAGTAAACAAAAGGTATAATTAACTCACACCTAATAAAACATATATGTTTTTACAATATATCGATTGTTTGTGAACACTTAGATGGTAGATCGACTTCGTTGTCTGATAATGGTTCTGGTAAGTCAAAGACACAAGAAGAAACTAGAATTTTTGGTGAAGGAGGTCGGGAAGGAGTTGAAAGTACAAACAGTAAAGGAACGAACAGAAATATCCGAGTGAGATAAAAATACATAGAACTTTATTATGCAAGAAGTCAAACTATAAAATTTGAAGTACATTTACAACATTATAACATATATAAGTAGACACTGAACACACAATACTAGTAAACATACACTCTCAGATCCTGACACCCGTGGTTAATAGGACCAACCCATGACATGTTGAGACGTCTCCCCTCGATAAATGTAACGTCAGACCCGTTTGCTCTTGAAGACTTTGACATTATCGTATGTTGAACATAGATGACGACCTATGTTCGTATATCTACGATCTATCGTTTAAGTTGGGGAAGGCAGGTTGAGATATGAGGAAAAGGTATATAGAGAAACAAATCTAAAACTTACCAATGTGATTTATAATGTAATATATATATATTCAGTAGTGCTAGATGATGAGAGATGTAAAATGACCAAACTCATATCTTAGAATATAGTGATAATTTACAAAAGGTGAGAGGTAAATATTGATAGAATTTATAAAGGAGATATATGTACCTCTGGGTGTAGTATATTACCATAGATAAAAACGATGTTTCAGTTTGAAATCTTTTGAGTTCTCTTCCTTTCAAAGAAAGTAAACGGAAACAAAAATGAGGAAAAGGAATAAAAAAATAAGGAACGACTACAAAAGTATAAGGAAGAAGATGGTATAGAAAAGGAAAGTTCTTAAAGGAAATCGACAAGAAAATCTCACCCAGACGACCACTGTAAGAAATAGACTCTTACAGAACTAAAGGAGAAATAAGAATTTCTCACAAAATTGACCTATATCTTAAGATCAGACTGACAAGAAAAGAAAATCGTTAACTTTTTAAAATATATTGAAAGAATACCGGACGTATTAAAGACTACTCTTTAGGTGACGGTAAATTTAACAAAAACGATGTCCATTTCACATTAAAGAGAAAGCGACTAAAGTTCTAAAGCAACTAAAGTTCTAAAAGGGAACAGAAATCAAAAGTCTTAAGAATAGGGGTTGGGGGAGAAACAACAACGACGACAACAAGTCAGTGCTACGACACAGACTGAGAAACACTGGGGTACCTGACGTCGTGCGGTCTGAAGGACCAAGAAGTGATATAGGGTTTCAAACGAGTTTAAGTACAAGTAACTCAACGACTACGGTAGGTTGATAGTGTAGGAGACGACGGGAGAAGAAAACGGAAGTGAGAAAGGGTCGTTGTCCCAGAAAAGGTTACTCAGGCGAGAAACGTAGTCCACCGGTTTCATAACCTCGAAGTCGAAGTCGTAGTCAGGAAGGTCACTTATAAGTCCCAACTAAAGGAAATCCTAACTGACGAAACTAGAGGAACGTCAGGTTCCCTGAGAACTCATAAGAGATCGTGACGTTAAGTTTTTACAGTTAAGAAGCTGTGAGTCGTAAGAAATCGCAGGCTGAGAGTGTAGACATGCACTGATGAGCTTTTTTGTATCGTCTGGAAATAACCGTTTCACTACAGAGACGAAACGTTATGTGATAGATCTAAACACTATCGAAAGAAAGGTTCTTCGTTCACAGAAAATTAAAGTACCGACACCAGGTAGACGTCACTAAAACCTCTGGTTCTTTTATTTTAGACAGTGACGAAGGAGAAAAAGAGGTAGATAAACGGTACTTCACTACCCTGACCTATTGTATTAAAATTAAAAAACTTTCAACTCAAAGTTCGTTCGAAAAAGTGAAAGGAGAAAGTGGTAGTAGTTCTCCGAGAAATCAAGGAGAAGTGAAAGACGGTAATCTCAATGTATCAGTCGGGGGGTTTGTACACCTAAGTCCATGTACATAAACAAACCTTTTATCCAAAAACGAAACCCCAAAGGGGGGGGATGAATTATTACAAAGAACCTTTTTTATTTTAATGTACTCTTCTTTGTATTAGAAATTGTTATTAATAGACAATCGTCCTGTCAATTTATATACTCCTATTCGGATAGACCCACATAGATCGTACAATATAAACAGTAGTAATATAAGTATATTTATTTATCACAAAATAAAACAACTAGGATAAATTAAACTGAACTATAAGATAAAGAAACTAAAAACAAGAAAGAAAATTTTTAGGAAAGGAAGATGAATACAGTAAGGATTGAAATTTTCGTAATAAATAAATAACACAGATCAACGTGACCAACAACTGACGACGCGCCCGAAAAAGGGCGTCACTCGCCCTCGATGAGAAACAATCCCACGTACCCAACGAGTAACCCCACGGAAGAGAACAACGACTCGTATCCGAGATCTCGTGTCCGAAGTCATCAACGACGTACTTCCGAGCCATCAACACCAAGTGCCCGAATCGACGAGGAGTCGAATACTTTAGAAGGGCCTGGTCCCTAGTTTGGACACAGGGGACGTAACCGTCCGTCTAAGAATAGGTGACATGGTGGTCCCTTCAGGGATGGAAGAACTCAATGAAAAATCGGAAAGCGAATAAGAAAAAAACGGGGGTCGGAATAACTTCATATTAACTGTATAACACAATCAAATTCCACATATTACACAACTAAACTACGTGAATATATGACATTTTACTAATCGTCGCATCGTAATCGATTGTGGAGGTAGGACAGTGTATTAATGGTAAAGGAAAAACACTACTCTTGTAAATTTAAAAGCAGAGAATCGTTGTAAGTTCATACACTATGTCATAGTAATCGATATTAGTAGTCCGACATGGAACCGAGGAGTCTTAAACAATTAGATTATTGACATTCAAACATGATTGAAACTGATGATAGAAAAGTAAAGGGGGTGGGGGTTGGGGACCGTTGACGGTAAGATGAGAGACCAATATAGTCAAACCGGAAAAACTTAAGGTATATATTCACTATAGTATGACATAAACAGAAAAAAGGACAAACTGGTCTCTTCTTCAAACATTACCAAGTATTAATAATCTTTACAACTATTTTAATTGACAGGTTCACATCCAAAGACCAAAACGGTCTCTTGTAAAGAAAAATATAAGGAGGAGAGGTGGAGTGTGTATAGGGTGTATTATGACATTGGAGGTGGGTGTATGAAGTTTCATCAAGTTTAGTACTCGACCCAGACTCAACCGTATCTTCAAAAACAATGACGAGATTTCGTTTACAGGTGTCAGAGACTTTTGTAATGAGAACTTTAGTAGGGTAGGTGACGTTGACACTGTTATGAGGAAGTATACATTTCTCTTCTGAATCTCGTCTCCTTACGTGAAACCACGGGATATCTTTTACGTATTAGAGTTGCGTTTACACAAGTTTATTTATTAAGATCGGATCTCTTACGAACATGGTTTCGATTCTTTTACTCTTTATTTAATCCGATAAACAGTTCAGACTCTGACGCTCCTGTTTATAGTAAAACACTTAGTCTTCAACCTATATTCTGTAAGATTAATACACTCGAACCTATAAAATTTCCTGTTTAGAAAACGGGACTTTGGTTTCGTTTGGACGAGATTGTACCAATCAAATACCTTGCCCGGAGTAAGAATAGGACATAGACATAATTATACCTCTTCCAGGACGACATACTGACCTATTCTTATAAGAGAGACCTCATATGTTTCATTTTTCGGGTATACGAAGGGACCCCTTAAAGGAAAGGTAAGCACTTGACAAAGAACCGAGAGTCATTTGTTATCTCAGAAGTCAAACAAGCACATATATAGACTGAAATAATCAAAGAAAAAAAGGTAAATCAATAGAACGTGGTAGTAAATAACATCATAATATACAGGTAGAAGTCACCGTTAAAAATGTCAGAGATTGGATATCTAGAAATATATCTGGGAAGAAGGAGTTTTAACGATTTTGGTATTTTTTTAGTCTTACATCTATAAGTATAGTGTGGTATTTAGAGATGAAAAATTTAAGGATCCGTCTATCTTAAGGTTTGATGAAATCTTCCGTCAAACCATAGACTCTACTAATTAGATGGGTAAGAAATGTGTATCAATAAATAGACTTTGTATCAGAAATTTATCTGTTTATTAGTTATCCACGTTTGGAATTGTGTACTTTTTGAGTAACGTTGTCCCGAGGGAAGAAACCTAGACACTAGAATACTAGAAAGTCTGTGATGAGAGAAGTAGGTCTTTTTTTAACAAGTGAACGTTATTCGGGAACCCGTATTGTACTGTAAATACTACATATCTCACACGTAAAGTACAAATAAAGAGTACATAAAGGAAACCAATTTTTGGTTATGACTTAGGTGTTGTAGGCTTATTTACTAGACTGTATAAAATACGTTGTGTACAAGTTCATTAATTAAAAGAGTACCCTTACAGTATGGTAAATTGAGTATCAATAATCGGTTTATAAACACGTCATCAAACATTACTTATATACGTATTAGTGTCTAACGGGATAAAAGAAACATGAGTTTATATTAAATTTCCCTGTCTTAGTCCCACGTCGCCTGAAGTGTAACAAATTACGAAAGACGTATAATCCGACAGTTATTAAGGAACAACCTACTTATTTGAGTGCTGACTGGTCAAACCGTCTAAACCAGTTTAAGAAACTCAAATCCGAAAACCAATCAGAATAACCTCCGAATATTAATATAATTGTGTTGACTGATACATACTATACAAAACTTTTATGAACCAACGGGTTCACATCGTTTATTAGTACCTATATACACTCGTTTTCTACTACATTTTTGGTTAAATGTACGTAGTTCATCCCTGTTGGACATGACCAGTCTAATAAGGGTCATCGTCCATTACTTTTATTCCATTTTGACAAAGTTTTAATTCCTTTAGATGATGGTACTGGTTTTCATTACGTTCGAGGTCCGTGGTAAGAAAGTTAAGAGAACCAAGACGAGAGGAAGTACACAAAGAAAACAAAAGTTGACCTGAAAGGAGTACCAACGTTTCACCGACGATCACGGTCGTCGTGAACCCCGTTACACGAAGAAATAAGTACAAATCACCCTCTCTCGTTCTTTCGTAGAAAGAGTTTGTATAGGATTTTCAGGAAAGGATGTCACACTAACCCATCCGATGCCAGTACACTGGTGTCAGTGAGTCTGTTACGGTACGTGACTAACAGAAATTCGAACCTAAAGACTTAGTCAGTGAACATTCTTACTACCCTAATGGAACTTATCGACTCTGATTAGTTCTGGATGAGGACCTTGACTCCTTCCTCAGTCAAAGAGGACTCAGTTGACCCGAGACCCTTTAACTCCTCCTACGGACTTGTCTTAACCTAAAACAATCCTACCCTCTTCCCCCTTTACCTATGACACAAACACTTATTGTCACAGATAAGGTTATGGTGTGAAGAAATTTTTTTAAAAATAGTCATAATAAAAAAGAAGAAATTTTAAAGAAATAACTTCTGAGCTAAAAGGATGTCGTCAAAATCCAAGTGACTTTTTAACTTTTCTTCCATGTCTCACCATGAAAACAATGCTAACTACTCGGATGTACCTGTAATAATAGTGGGTTTCAGGTATCACATGCAATGTCAAGTAACAACAACAAGATATAAGATACGTAAATCTGTTTACATATTACTGTACATAGGTAGTAATATCATAGTATGCCTTATCAAAGTGACAGGATTATTAGGAGACACGAGGTGGATAAGTAGAGAGGGAGGTAGAATTGGAGACCTTGTGGTGGGAAGGAGTGTTCTCTTTGATTGACTTGATCAGTTAGTTTCTCTTCAGGGTATAACGGTGTTTTTACTCTTCACTAAGAGAGGATTTCTATGTAAGTATTCATGTAATTCTTTTACTTCTGTCTTACCCTTTTGTCTCAGTCAGGAAGGGTTCAAAACTAAGAAAAGAAAAGAAATTTAAGTGAAAGGGAAACTAACCATAGACAGTTCTGAAGTAGTACAAAATCAAGAAAAATGAACGACGATAAGAGAATGAAACAGAAAAGTTCTCACTATCGAAGAAATATAGGAGAGACTTTTTTTTATTCAGCTGCTTAGTGGTTCTATTGGGTAGTAGTGGAGAATTTCCAAAACGTGAAAGAATGGATTTAACTGGATCTTTTTTTCTGGACGGTAAGGGTAGTCACAAATAACTTTTTAGTGTACCGAATAGTGGACGGAAGACAGTCCTAAAGTCGAAAGAGTGTCAGTAAATTGAAAAAGACTTTAACTAATCTAATGACTGAATTTAAAAATTTTTTTCATACGACTGTCGAAACATTGTTGAACCTACCTGGATCTCCCATAATACGTTTCACTTTACAGTCTGTCTTTTTCTGTTTATGATAAACTAGAGTAAATATGTACCTGATATTTCTTGTTTTGTTTTCTTGTATTGGTTTATCTTTGTCAGTATCTATGTCTCTTGTCTACCAACGGTCTTTCCTCTTTCACCCCTCACTGACTGGTACAGACCAAATTCTTCGTTTTTTCATCACCCAGTAATCGGGTGTTCTCCCATCTAAATGTCCCAAGACTGGTGATTCTGTTCTCCTGTCTTTGGTTTACCTACTGGACGACGTGGTTCGTGTCCCTACAACCCTTCTTTTGTTTCGTCAGAAGGTCCTAGATAAGTGAAAGACACGTTGGGCCCCGTTTGAAACTCCACTGGTATGATTTTTTCCTTGATGTCGGACACCATAACGGATTCAGGGTGAAATGAATTGACAGTCTTAGTTTGTAATCCCTTTCTTTTTAGAGAATATACTTTTCTTCTCCTTACGATAACTGATAATTAAAAAAAATTTGAGGAGATGACATAGGGTACGTACATGATATATTTTGTAAAGGATACTCTTTTCTACGGTAAGAATACATACTAAAGTGTAGAACGGAAAAAGTGTAATTCGTAAAGGGGTACAATAATCAGAAGTCTTTTTAATAAACCTTCTTTATAGGTTATAAGAGGGATAAACCTTCTCCCTCTTATGACCTATAAAGAAAAAAAAGGAAGGTCAAAATAACTCTACATTAACTATATGTCGTGACGTATTCAAATTCCGCATACCGTATTGCTAAACTGAATGTATGTAGTACTTTGCTAATAGTGTTATCCAAATCACTTGTCGGTGGTAGAACATATCTGTGTTTTGTTTTCTTTTTCTTTAACAAAGGGAACACTAATCTTGACAATCCTAAATAAGAGAGAGAAGAGAGAGAGAAAAACCGACACGGTACGTCGAACACCGTAAAGTGGATAAAGTGGGTGAGGGACGAAAGACTAAAGACCGTTGGTAGAGAAGAGACATAGATACTGAGACAAAGACAAATCAATACAAGGAAAGAAAACAAGAAATCTCAGGTACATATTCACTCTAGGTTATCATAAACAGAAAGAGACAGACTGAATAAAGTGAGACGTATTATGGGAGATCCAGGTAGGTTCAACAATGTTTACCGTTTTAAAGTAAGAAAAAAACCCCCCTTCCCCCGGACTTATTGTGTTTTTTATTGTAAGGTAACATATGTATGTATGGTGTAGAAGAAAGGATAAGTAGATAACTATTAGAGTTCGAACTTACGTAAGACTGTTAGAACGTAAAAGTGAGGGAGGGGTGGTGTTACTTACAAAAACCACGGGATGAAGGGTAACAAAACATAACACACAGGGAATTGCTACATAACAACTATATCTACTAAAATGATGAAAACAGAAAATTGGAGAGATGATCGAAATATCCCCGAAGGGTCCACCGTGATCACTATTTCTTGGATAGACGGTTACGTCCTCTGCATTCTCTACGTCCAGACTAGGGACTCAGTCCTTCTAGGGGACTTCCTCCCGTACCGTTGGGTGAGACCATAAGAACGGACCTCTTACGGCACCTATCTTCTCAGACCGTCCGATGGCAGGTATCCTAGGGTCTCAGTCTGGGTTGACTTCGTTGAGTCATGCGGACGTACACGATCGAAATATTCACCAACTAGATAGTTGAAATAACATATAACGGAAATGGTTACTCTGAAAAGGAAAGCATTAAAAATATAAAGATCAACACTAGAAAAGACGAATCTCTTCCAGGAAGTAAAGAACATTTCAACCAAATCACCAGGACTTGAGAATTTGAGAACGAACACATATTTTGAGAAATAGACAGGAAATTTATACTTACTTTTGGGACGGTCCATCTCATAAGAACCACCATCGAAAAAGGGAAAGTAGTGAAATTTATATAACACGTTGAGGGAAGACCTGACGTCTCAAAGTCGACTTTCAGACGACCGTGAGAATACCCCCGAAGGAAAATATATTGACCAACGAAGAGGGAACGACGAGAAGTCTAAGAGACAAATTAAAAACGGTAAAATTAATATTACATAGAAACACACCTAGAAAAACCCAACTAGAACAAACCCTGAGACACGAAGGATCTAGATATAAAGAATGAAGAGATAAAAACTGACGTAGAGTGTCAAACGTCCTAGAGTCAAGGGGTTGGTCACTAACTTAGACCCGGTGTCATCACTTTCGGGCCTTATGGATTGGAGATCCGGCGGTCTCTTGAAGGAGCTAAAGCTAAAGTTAAAGAAAAGGATCTAATCCTTTTTAAAGTCGACAATAGAGAAGTTTATTGAAGAGACGGGACAATAGAGAGAGAAGGAAGACCCTGGGAACATTATACTGACAATCATACGAACTATAATATGATCTCCAGAGAATTTGACAGGAGTAAAAATTTTTTAAGAAAAAAAGAAAAAAGACGAGTTGAAAGCACTAAAGGTGACGAGACAGAAGGTCCAGTGGTCAAGTAAGGAAACGTAGTAGATTAGATGACAACTAGGGAAGATCTCATAAAACAATAAATAAATAAATAAACCAATAAATAAAGTCGAGGTAAACGGAGAAGAAATATAAAACAATTTGAAGAGTAACATAAGTAGTAAAAAGAGGGACTCAAGTAATTCGTAAATTTTTTTAAAAAAATTACACTTCGTAAAATGACTTTAACAATACTATAACAAAAACAAAAATATATAGAACGTGATGAAAATAAAAATAAGTAAAAAAATTTCAAAAAAAACATAACCTCATATCGGTCAATTGTTTGTTACAACACTATCAAAGTCTACTTATCGTTTCCCCGAGTCGGTATGTATATGTATATAGGTAATAGGGAGTTTGAGGGGAGGGTAGGTCCGACGGTGTATTGTGACTCGTCTTAAAGTACACGATATAAACAAGTACATTAACAACATATGGAGGACGTCTCTTTCCGTTTCAGAATTGGTGACCTGGTAGTCCCTACAGAGGTAACTCGTAAAAATATTAATAATGGAACTTGATAAACATTCCATCTCACTAATAGAGGTAATAAGAAACAAAAAGAAAACCCCAAAATAGAACAAAGAAACCTTGTATAAGGAAACAGGGAAGTAAAACAACTTAAGAGACGAATAAACATACATAATCCAGTTAGTCAATATAAAGGACTAGAAGCTCTTCACCGGAATACAACCTGTGTAGAGTGCCTCGGGTCTTCGTGTGGTCTCGATATACTAGATCGTCACGGAGGATACACCCGACTCCCCGGGAAGAGAACTCCACCCTGAGTCAGTCAAGTCAAGTCAAGTCAAGTCATCGAGTACCTGACGTCGTACGGTCCGGAGGGACAGGTAGCGGTTGAAGGTCTCAAATGAGTTTGAGTACGGGTAACTCAGCCACTACATGACACTTACATGACCATACACCCCGACCAACCGACGGTCCGGAACGGAACACGACTCCCACAGTAGACGACCACCCACCCCGACCCCGGACCCGTCGAACAACGTCCGGAACCCCCTTTCCTACCCCTCTCGTCCAGAGTCCGACCAGAATTGACCGATCGGGTCCATCCTTATTCGATGTCCCTCCTAAGGTTTTAGCATCAACAGTCGTGGTTACAGAAGTACTATATTACTCGAGGGGTTTACCGACGGTGGTCACAGATGTAGAGGTCCCTTTCGGGGTCAACGGAGGACGGAGAAACTCTCCGAAAGATTCTGGTCGTTCATCCAGACTGGGACCGAGGAAAGTTTAATGACGGAGACACGACCTTGAGCCTCATACACTCTAAAACGTCCGTGGAAAATTCTCGTCAGAGACAAAGGACGTCGGAAGGTTGAGAGGATATACGTTTAAAGTGACCGGAAATTTCGGTCTGTGAACTCCTAAATAGAAGGACCACACCCTGGGGTTCCGACCTCTCGGACTCCACCCCGAACCTGGGGTTGAGGAACCCCTCTTAAAGACGTTAACACTGACGAGAGGAGAAACACCCATTAAACTCCCATTACATGGAACTGCCATAATGTAAAGATGAAGATAGGTAGAGCCTAATAAGAAAAAAAATTACAGAAATCAAAACCTTTTATAAGAGACGATCAGAGGTGTAACAAGAATATCTGTCAACAAGACGTTTATCAACATTAAAATCACAGGGGTACCTTCGTCAACTCAGGTCCCAGAAGTGAGAGACTGTAAAACCGGTGAGATTATAAACTGGTGAGAAACCCGGTGAAAAGTATGAGACTGTGAAACCGGTGGAAAGATTATGAGAAGACCATAACCTAATATTTTACTAAAAATTTATCAGTGTAATATTCGGTATGATACATTGATGGTGTTAATTATCAATAGATGAAAATTTTTTAGAAATTTTCTAAAGAAAATTTTGACTCTATTTAAATGTCTGACATTTTACGTGTGTAGATTTCGTATGTCAAACTACTCAAAACTGTTTACACTTGTGTGGGATTAGTTCTATTTCTTTTAAAGGTAGTGGAGATTTTCACGGGAGTACAGAGGAGGATAAGTTAAGGGATAGAGAGATGTTGTCGAGTGTCCGGAATGTTTACCGACACTTTTCTTCTCTTCACTTTCCGTTTCCTCTTTTTCTTTCTATATGGGTAAACTTACGTCTCAAGGTTTCTTATCGTTCCTCTCTATTCTTTCGGAAGGAGTCACTAATTACGTTTCTTTATCTCGTTTTATTATCTTACCCTTTCTGATCTCTAGAGAAGTTTTTTAATCTCTATGGTTCCCTTTAAAAGTACGTTTCTATCCTTGTTATTTCCTATCTTTACCATACCTGGATTGTTTCCGTCTTTTACCGTTGGGTGAGGTCATAAGAACGGACCTCTTAGGGTACCTGTCTCCTCGGACCACCCGACGACAGGTACCCCAACGTGTCTCAACCTGTGTCGACTTCGCTGAATCGTACGTACGTACGTAACCTCTTCCTTTACCGTTGAGTGAGGTCAAAAGAACGGACCTCTTAGGGTCCCTGTCTCCTCGGACCACCCGACGGTAGATACCCCAACGTGTCTCAACCTGTGCTGACTTCACTGAATCGTCGTCGTCGTCGTTGTTTTCGTCTTCTATAATTCTTCTCCACCGTTCTTCTGTGTCTTCTTGATATGTTTTTTCTAGAAGTACTGGGGTCCATTAGTGTCACCACACTAGTGAGTGAATCTCGGTCTGTAGGACCTTACACTTCAGTTCACCGGGAATCCTTCGTAGTGTTACTTGTTTCGATCACCTCCACTACCTTAAGATTAACTCGAGAAAGTTTAGGATTTTCTACTACGACACTTTCACGACGTGAGTTATACGGTCGTTTAAAACTTTTGAGCCGTTACCGGTGTCCTGACTTTTTCAGTCAAAAGTAAGGTTGGGGTTTCTTTCCGTTACGGTTTCTTACGAGTTTGATGACATGTGTTAACGTGAGTACAGTGTACGATCGTTTCATTACGAGTTTTAAGAGGTTCGTCCGAAGTTGTCATGTACTTGGTACTTGAAGGTCTACAAGTTCGACCCAAATCTTTTTCGTCTCCTTGGTCTCTAGTTTAACGGTTGTAGGCAACCTAGTAGTTTTTCCGTTCTCTCAAGGTCTTTTGGTAGATGAAGACGAAATAACTTATACGGTTTCTGAAACTGAGACACCTAGTGTTGTTTGACACCTTTTAAGAATTTCTCTACCCTTATGGTCTGGTGGACTGGACGGAGGATTCTTTAGGCATACGTCCAGTCCTTCGTTGTCAATCTTGACCTGTACTTTGTTTCTCCTCTCACTTTTTCAGCCGAATTTCGAGTCGTAAGTCTTTTGATTCTAGTACCGTAGACCAGGGTAGTGAAGTACCGTTTATCTACCCCTTTGTCACCTTTGTCACTGTCTGAAATATAAACCCCCGGGTTTTAGTGACGTCCACCACTGACGTCGGTACTTTAATTTTCTACGAACGAGGAACCTTCTTTTCGATACTAGTTGGATCTGTCGTCTCTGCAATGAAACGGTTGTTACCAGACGGATCAGTTTCGATACGAAAAAGGTCATCAGTACATACCTACACTCTCAACCTAATATTTCTTTGGACTCGTGTCTTCTTAACTACGGAAACTTAACACCGTAACCTCCTCGGGGAACTCTAAGGGAACCCGACGTTTCTCTAGGTTGATCAGGTGGGATTTCCTTTAGTCAGGACTTGTCAGTAACCTTCCTGACTACGACTTCGACTTTGAGGTCATGAGACGGTGGACTAAACTTCTTGACTGAGTAAACTTTTCTGGGACTACGACCCTTTCTAACTTCCGCCCTCCTCTCCCCCTGCTGTCTCCTACTCTACCAACCTACCGTAGTGGCTGTGTTACCTGTACTCAAACTCATTTGAGACCCTCAACCACTACCTGTCCCTCAGGACTGCACGACGTCAGGTACCCCAACGTTTCTCAGTCTGTACTGACTCGCTGACTTGACTTGACTTGACTTGATGTTGTCGACAAGACTAAAGATAGTGATATCGAAGTAAAACGGATAAGAACTTGAAGTATATTTAATTTAATATGTCATATATGGAGAAACTGAAGAAAAAACGAGTTGTTAAAAAAATTTAAATAAAAAATAACTTCATATCAGCTAAGTGTTACAACATAATCAAAGACCATATATCGTTTACTAATCAATATATATGTATAAAAAAACATAAGAAAACGTCAAACCAAATAATCTCCTATAACTTATATCAAGGGCTACGATATATCATCCTGGAACAACAATTAGGTAATACATATATTATCAAACATGGACGATTAGGGTTCAAGGGTTAGGTAGGGAGGTAGTGGGGAAAGGGGGTACCGTTGTTGCTTAGACAAGAGATATAGACACTCAGACGAAGACCAAGTATTTAAGTAAACACAGTGTACATTGACTATAGTAACAGAAAGAGAAAAACTAAATGAAGTGAATCATACTATTAGAGGTTCAGATAGGTACAACGACGTTTACCGTAAAAAAGCAAGAAAAAAATGGCGACTCATCATAAGGTAATACATGTACATGACATAGAAGAAATAGGTGAGTAGATAACTACCTGTAAATCTAACAAAGACACAGAACGGATAACATTTATCACGATGATACTTGTATCCCCAGGTGCATAGAAAGACTTAATCAAAATAGACCTATATAGTGGTCCTCATCTTAACAACCCAGTATACTGTTGAAATAAAAAATTAAAAACTCCTTAGAAGTATGACAAAAGGTATTTCCGACGTAATTAAATGTAAGGGTGATTGTCACATCCTTCCAAGGGAAAAGAGATGTAAACAATAAACATCTGAAAAATTACTACCGGTAAGACTGACTACATTCCACCATAGAGTAACATAAAAACTAAACGTAAAGAAAATATCATTCACTACAACTAGTAGAAAAGGACACGGATAACCGGTAGTCAAACAGAAGAAAAATCTTTACAGTTAAATCCAGAAGACCGGTTAATTTTTGTTAATAACTAAAAACCGACGCGACCCAGAAACACACGTCTGAGAGAGATCAAAACAGTTCACCCGAAGAGTAACGTCACCGAAGAGAACGACGTCTCGTATCCGAGATCTTTCACTCTCAAATAAACGGAGCACCGTATACCCTAGAAGGGTCTGGTCCCTAGTCTCACCACAGGGGACGTAACCGTCCGTCTAAGATTAGGTGACCTGGTGGTTCCTTCAGGACCGGTAAAAAGCTGACCTAACTAAAACAAAAACACAAAACAAAACAAAGAAACAAAAACAGAACCGAGCTGTTAATGAAACTTTAAGTGGATTCTACTACACAAATAGTCACCGAGTAAGAAATAATGACGATCATCGTAAAGTAACATACCTAAAGTGGTCAACTACCCTATAAACACAACAAAGGGTACTCAAATGAAAAAAAAAAAAATTTAGTCAAAATCCCCGACTTTTCACCGTTCTTTACTATTGACCCAGTCGTTAAGAAATAAAAGAAAAACATCTCTTCCATGTCACTTCATCCCCTACATCAACTTTCTGACTCCTATCTCCTTACCACTTTTTACTTCGTTTACCCCGAAGACTCTTTCTTTTAGGTTCTCCCTTCAATTAATTTTTTTTTTTTCTTACTTTTACCCGTTCCTATTCTTCTTCGTTAGTCGGTTTGTTATTTACTATTTATTCTTTTCGGATATTTTTAATCTTATTCATTTTTCTTAATCTTGGTACTCTGTGTAAAAATTAGTACAAGAAACTCTAGAGGACCTTACTTCTTTTTGTTTGAAAACTCTAAAGAGGTGCATCTGAAGACGGGAAGTGTAGAAGGACTACGAGATTACGAAAGAAATGTACTTGTAAAAGATGTCCGTTGTGAGAGGGAACGAACGATCTCGTGTTCTCACAAGTTTCACCGAAACTAGTCCCGTCGTGTGAGTCCCGTCAGACCTCCCTCCTTCGGTCCTCCGAAAAATTAAATTTTTATACACGCCGAAACAGAGGGTATAAAGCAATTAACTCCGTCTTCGACTTAGATCCTGTGTCGGACCACCCTCTAACCGGTACTGGTCGGTGTACCTCTTACTTAAGACTCACTCCTACCCTACCACTCGTCGTCTTTCTACCTTACCATGTCTACACGCACGCACACACACACACGCACGCGTACACACACACGCACGCGCGGACGCACACACACTTGTCACTGTCCCCTCAAAAGAGTTGACAATCCGGACAGTCTAATTCTACAGACTTACCCGATACTCCCTTTTTTTTTTGACTTAGGTGGAATCAATATAATAAAGTAAAACATCTGTACCACGTCTTCCCAAATTCACGGAAGTAGACCTTTACTTCTTTTCGTTTCTTTCTGTTCTTTCAAGTTCTACTGACTTTAACAAAAACAGACTTTCTCTGACACTTCCGGACTGTCAACTTTTACAGAAAAGATGACACTACAACGACTTTAAAAGTGGATTGTATATATAAAAGAGAACTTTGGTCTCTTTTCCGCGTTTTTATTAATATTCTTTACCGTCCGGTCTTCCTACTCCTTGTACTGTACCGACTACCTCAAAATACCACGAATTACGGTAAGAAACCGGGGTGGGGGTTGAAAGTTTACCTAAACTTCACTAAAACTACCTATTTTCGTACTTTCACCCTCTCCTCACCCGATATCGACACTAGATGTTGATAACTTTCCACAATTGTGTCTCCTCCAAAAATAAACCAGATATTTAGGGTTTCCCTGTAACGGTACTCTTTATGCTACACCAAATGTTTTTAAGACTGACTTTTTCTCCTTGTTAAAGAACTTCAGTCTTGATAACGTTATGTTTTACTTCGTTTGGTGATACATCATTGTGTGAATTTCCTCATTTTCACGATACATTTAAGTTTCGTAGTAATAGTAAGTTGGAATTTCCTTCACCACCATACAGATGGTAATTTTGTGTAGTCTCCTCAGGGTTTTATGTCAGAGGTTTATGGGACTACTGGTCTACTCTGGTGTCGTATAGAACCCCAGGGAACCCCGTCATTTTATGAAACAGACGAAGGGGTTTAAAGGTCTTCCGATGGTGAAGGCAACCCACCCAAAACAACGAGGGGACTACATTTGCCGACGAAGACAACTTTTTAACGTTCACTACATACACCGACTCCTGGTAGACGAACGAAAGTCCATTACTCAATCCCGTCTACAATTGGAAAGTTCCCGAAGGGACCACCGAGTCCGTTATTTCTTAGACGGACGTTATGTCCTCTGGGTCCAAGGTAGGGACCGAACCCTTCTGGGGGGATCTCTTCCTTTACCGTTGGCTGAGATCATAAGACGGACCTCTTAAGGTACCTATCTCTTCGAATCACTCAATATCAGGTATCCCAACGTTTCTCAGCCTATGTTGACTCACTGATTGTGAAGAATTGGAAAGTTTTTTGAACCACTTAAAAGTAGAGAATACACAATTTTGTAAAAGGAACGGACTTAGTCCGACCTCATTCCCAGTAAAGGTGTAACCACAAACCCTCTTTAACCTTGACACGTACTCACACTTTCTCTCAAGAGAAACCCTTCGGTGAAATTTTGTTTTTCGTGTCAAAAGACAAGGTAACGTATCGGACCCCACCCTCAACCCTCCGAACTTCATTATTATTAGAGTAGGTGAAAGAAAAAAAAATTTAATTAAAAATAACCTCATATCAAAGAAGTATTACAACACAATCAAAGATGACATGTCACTTCAGTTAGTCGGTAAACATATGTATATAGGGGAGAAAAAACTAAAAGGAAGGGTAAACTCAGTGGTGTCTCGTGACTCATCTCAAGGGACTCGATATATCATACAAGAGTAATCAATAGATTAAATATGTATCGTAGTTATCACATTTATACAGTTTGGATTAAAGGGTCAAGTAGGGTGTGAGGGGACGGGGAGAACCACAGGTGTATAAACAAGAGATGTAGACACGGAGGTAAAGACAAAACATTTATTCTAGTAGATATGGTAAAAAGGAGTAGGTGAAAGTTCAAGTAGGATATAAGACCCGGGAAATGTAGCCAATGGAACAAAGTATGTTGTCGGGATACTCCTTCCTATAACGTTCACTCATTTGACTCTGAGGTTCTAGTATATATTGAACCGGTCTCAATGTCTGAATCCTATGTCTACCAAACCCTAATCTTTGGTCAGTATAGGTGGAGACTTCGGACGTGAATGAAGTGACGGAGTAGTCCGATACCCCCTATAAACGATACAAGGAGGGACATGAACCAAAGTCATAGACACAAAAGTAAACCTAAAAGGGTCTTCGTTAGGACTCTGTTTCTAAACCTTTGTCCATCAAAGAAGGTGCCTCTTCCGTTACCGTGGGAGGAGGTCGTGAGAACGGACCTTTTAGGGTACCTGCCTCCTCGGACCACCCGACGTCAGGTACCCCAGAGCTTCTCAGCCTGTGCTGACTCGCTGAAGTGAAAGTACGTGACCTCTTCCTTTACCGTTGGGTGAGGTCACAAGAACGGACCTCTTAGGGTCCCTGCCCCCTCGGACCACCCGACGGTAGATACCCCAGCGTGTCTCCGCCTGTTCTAACTTCGTTGAATCGTCGTCGTCGTCGTCAAAGAAGACTCCCACTAGGATCCTTGGTGGTCATCCCTTTACGTCTTCCCTCTGTCCCTTCTCTTCCGTCGGTTATTTATCAGCTAATAACTCGTTCAACGGTGATCTTCGCTGACCTCAAGTCAGGACTTCTTCTGAATCCTTTTACTCAATAGGACAGATCTCTCGTGCCACATATAGTAGGTGAGGACTCGTAGAAACCCACTTCTAACGACTCGGTCCCCACCCCGTACTTAGGTACCGTTCGTTTCGACCAAGACCACCGGTCTCTTACGGAAGTTGAGATTCTTTACTCCCACGATCTTCAGCTCCAGTCCGACCGTACGTGATTTCACTCTTTCCTCTCCCGTTCACTCCATATCTGTGAACCCCAGGAGAGGCCACGGGTCCCGCGACCTATTGAACTACAAGTCGTGACTCGGAATTTCTACGACCAGAGGACCGAGACGTTGTTGAATTCATAGGGGGAGATGTGCGGACATACTCTCGTCGTCCCTTAAGTCTGTGGTAGAACAAGTCTCACTCCCGGTCACACAACACGTTTCTCCTTACTACAACGATAAAAAGAATGGTCTCCCGAACACTAATGGGTCTTGGGGTCGCTACACAAGTGGTAAATGTACACACACGATTCAGTGAAATCAGTACAGACTGAAAAACGTTCGGACATCTGACATCGGGTAATTCGAGGAGACAGGTACCCTAAGAGGTCCGTTCTTATGACCTCACCCAACGGTACGGGACGAGGTCCCCTAGGAGGGTTGGATCCCTGACTTGGGTACAAAGAGTTCAGAGGACGTAACCGTCCGTCTAAGGAATGGTGATCGTGGCGGACCCTTCGGAGAAGTGGTAGATGTCTCTCTATGCTTTCGTTTTATATACCGTCTAGGACCTCTCCTACCCCAATACTGTCCTAGGTGACTACGAAGATCTACGATACAAGGTCAGGAAACACACACACACACAAAGGACCTATAACGGATTGTGACGTTCCGAGAGGGTCCAGAGGATCTTTAATCGTCCACAGTAATTTTAGAAGAGATGTTAATATGAAAGGTTAGATTTAAAGTCGAAGTTCAAAATGGACGAGAAAAGTGACTTGTGTACTCATCAAGTCTCCAGACACTTTAGCTGTCTGGGGTGTCTCCTAAACTATAAGGTTTAGTGTGACTTATATAATGTCTCCCCTATTTTGAACTTTTACTTAAGGACTTTCCATCACGAGGAAATGTGACTTCGAGTTCGAATCTCCAACTATTTGACAATGACAATTCATCAAACCAGTTGTGAAGATAAAATCATTGTTTTTTAAACGGGACTTTTACTCGACTTCTTTACTACCCTGAGTTACTGTCCTACTTTGCCGGACGGACTTCGTTAGTCTCGGTGGAAACCCCGTTTCTGTATTCCTATGAAAGTCTCTTTTGTTTAAAAGATGTAAAGAACCTGACAAATTTTTTTAGACTCCTAAGATTATAAACTTATACGTTTAATTTAATCGTAAGCAATACCTTTTTAACATACTGAATAGTCTTTACTCTTGGACATGAACCAAAGAGTTCAATTCCACTCCACACAGTAAATTTTTCTAGACTAAAGGAAGGAATTTTTTTTTAGGTTTTTAAAAATTTTTAAGTTTAAGAATTCGTATATCCCGTATGAGTAACTCAGTTTGTGAGAGACCCCCTGGTTCAATATGTTAATATTTACTCAGTAGAACCAATAAAGAATTTAAGAAAGTCTTGTAAATCCTTTTCAAAAAAATTCAGTAAAGGAGTCTCTTGTTTCAGTTAAGAAACATACTTTTGCCGTTTTTCAAGTGTATTCGTCCTTCATCAACTCCGGAATCCTCTAGAGACTAAGGACTTTTACTACAAAGAAAAATATTGTCTCTAGTATAAAACACATAACAGGTTTTGAACAACATAAGTGACTTGTTATATACCAGTTTGAATGTTACGGTTAGTACTAGTTGACTGTAGAACTACCGATGTGTATCACACGGACAACCTAGTCACTTGACAATATCTGACTTACATAGACAACTTTAGATTAGGGGTTTTACTATCATAGATCTCCACCTCGTAAACCTTCCACTAGTCCAGTACTCCCACTTCGGGAGTACTTACCCTAATCACAGGAATATTTCTCTGGGGTCCTTCGAAGGACCTGGTCAGATGGTGCAACTCCTGTGTCACTCTTCTACCGACGGATTTTTAGTCCTTCACCCAGGAAGTCAAGTCTAGTCAAGTCAACAAGTCAGCACAGATTGAGAAACGCTGGGGTACTTAACGTCGTACGGTCCGGAGGGACAGGTAGTGGTTGAGGGCCTCAAGTGAGTTTGAGTGTAGGTAGTTCAGTGATAACGGTAGGTCGGTAGAGTAGGAGACAACAGGGGAAGAGGAGGACTGGGGTTAGGGAGAGTCGTAGTCCCAGAAATGGTTACTCAGTTGAGAAGCGTACTCCACCGGTTTCATGACCTCAAAGTCGAAATCATAGTAAGGAAGGTTTCTTGTGGGTCCTGACTAGAGGAAGTCTTACCTGACCAACCTAGAGGAACGTCAGGTTCCCTGAGAGTTCTCAGAAGAGGTTGTGGTGTCAAGTTTTCGTCGTTAAGAAGTGGCGAGTCGAAAGAAGTGTCAGGTTGAGAGTGTAGGTATGTACTGGTGTCCTTTTTGGTATCGGAACTGATCTGCCTGGAAACAACCGTTTAATTACAGAGACAAAAAGTTATACGATAGATCCAACCAGTATTGAAAGGAAGATTCCTCATTCGCAGAAAATTACAGTACCGACGTTAGTGGTAGACGTCACTAAAACCTCGGAGGGTTTTTATTTCAGACTGTGACAAAGGTGACAAAGGGGTAGATAAAGGGTACTTCACTACCCTGGTCTACGGTACTAGAAGCAAAAGACTTACAACTCGAAATTCGGTTGGAAAAGTGAGAGGAGAAAGTGAAAGTAGTTCTCCGAAAAATCAAGGAGAAGTGAAAGACGGTATTCCCACCACAGTAGACGTATAGACTCCAATAACTATAAAGAGGGTCGTTAGAACTAAGGTCGAACACGAAGAACGTCGGGTCGCAAAGAGTACTACGTGAGACGTATATTCACTTTATTCGTCCCACTGTTATATGTCGGAACTGCATGAGGAAAAGGATAAACCTTAGTCAGACAACAAGGTACAGGTTAAGATTGACAACGAAGGACTGGACGTATATCCAAAGAGTTCTCCGTCCAGTCCACCAGACCATAAGGGTAGAGAAAGTCTTAAAAGGTGTCAAATAACACTAGGTGTGTCAGTTTCCGAAACCGTATCAGTTATTTCGTCTTTATGTACACAAAGTCCTTGAGAGAACGAAAAAGCTACTAGGTCGCCTACAACCGATAAACTAGAGACCAAGAAGACGGAAAAGTTTTTGGTCGGACTTGTAGACCTTAAATTCTCAGGCTTTACCAGGAATGGTCTATGATTTAAACGACCGTGGAACTAGAACCTGAAGGGTCGTAGGTCTTGACACTTTTTTATTCAAAGAGAACAAAAATTCGGTGGATAAGATACCATAAGACAATATGAGAGGGTTTTTTCTGTCTAAATAAATACGTTAACTGGGACAACACTATTTGTCAAACCAATACAAACTAAAAGGACACACTATTTATTATAGATGGTATTAATTCCTGAATGATACAAGATCCGTATCAAGGTTTGTAATCATATATTATCGACTAAATAAGGGGTGTCGTTTTAAACACTTCATTTAAAATAATAATATGCGTAATAACTACTCTTTTGATTCAACTCTCTCCCTTCATTGAACGGGTTCTAGGAGGTCATCACTTGTCGATATCATAGACATAACCAATGGTTTGAGTTGTGGATAAGGGTTGTGAAAGAGGGAACAGGTGGAGGTAGGAATCTGATCATTTCGGTTTAAGACGATAGAGTCCGAAGAAACGTCGATCCTCTCTGGTTACTTTACATTCATCTTCAAAAGACTAACGAAGATCGTTTCTGAAACGTACAGAATGGTAGAACGTTTACATTCTTTACTAAATTCACCTACCATTTCTTAGATGGATGTTACGTCCTCTGGACCCAATCTAGGGACCCAACCGTTCTAGGGGACCTCCTCCCGCACCGTTGGGTGAGGTCCTAAGAACGGACCTCTTAGGGGTACCTACCTCCTCGAATCGTCTGACGTCAGGTCCTTCAGTGTTTCTCATTCTGTGTTGACTCACTGATGCGTGTGTGTCGGTAGAAAGTTCGTATTTACTTTCCGGTTCTCTTAACACCTCTACGGTCTAGACTGTGACACCTCGGACGTTTGGTTCCGGTTCTACACGAACAAAAATCTAAAACATATTACCCTCTTTTTACTTGATAAAGAAATTTGGTAAGGACCAGACGAAAAGACATTGAACATCGGATTTCGTGACGATCGATTATGTCATGACCCCGTCCCTATACCCGGTCCGTCAAACCCAGGTCTCTGGTACAAGAAAAAATAAAAAACCGTAAAATAATTTTTACCTTTTTTCAATAAAATCAATATTCATGGGACCACGAAGGAGGGGAGGGGGTGGAGTCCGTCTGAGGACATTGACAGTTCCTTTCCGTTCCGGGGACCTACCCACCCCCTGATTTTGTCCCCGACGATACCGTTGTTCTCCCACTCGACCACTACACTCGGTTCCACGGACAGTGTAGTACAAGAGATGGTGGTGGTGAAACACTCTGTAACCCCAGTCCCACCAGTCCGGGGACTGTAGGTCCAGACCTTCAGACATGAGGTTAACACTTCCGAGGTCTGTCCGACACAGTCCACGACGGTCGGGAGTCGGTACCAGGGGAATCGGGGCTCTTCCGTCGGGTCCTCCACCTCCCCGTGTGTGTCGCACTTCCTCTCGTACTTCGGGGTCGGACACCGGAGTGGGGTGGTACCCATGTGTATCCACAACAACATCTGGTCGCGTCTCGGGCATAATAATTAGAGACATGATAACACGTGTAAACACATAGTTAGTCGACCCTGTTTGTAGGAACATACATGTATCGTAAAGACGACGAGATACTTCCTTCTTTTCAACTGTCTCCATGGAGAGGCTGAAACAAACACAGGTTTTAGGTCGTCGACTTCCTACCTCCCCCACTCCGAGTCGTTTTCGTACGTACTCTTACTAACTTCATTAAATCACATTTCGTGACCCAACCGGTTTTACAAGTAAAACTAAAAAGGTATTTACTTGTAAAACCGGTTGGGTTATGTAGTAAGGGAACCCAGTCGATAACACACACACACACACACACACACACACGCGCGCGCACACACACGTAGACACGAGTCAGTACAGGTTGAGAAACGCTGGGGGTGCTTGACATTGGGTGGTCAGAGGAGACAGGTACCCCTAAGAGGTCCGCTCTTATGACCTCACCCAACGGTAAAGGAAGAGGTCCCAGAGAAGGACTTGGTCCCTAGTTCGGGTGTAGGCCCTGTGTCTTTTATGGCTGGGCTGGACTCCACATAAATCTCTTAACACTACAAAGGTAACTACATACCACAAATCAAGACTGTTGCGGTCAATTCTTTATAGCACTACTGTTATACGACTCACTTTCTTTGGACTGTGTTTTCTTACGCGGAACCTCGCCTAGGAGATTCTTCATCTACGAGTCCGGTGTCATTTACAACCACCTGAAATGATCCCCTTTACTGATACTGTCTTTATCCTTCTCTCCGACCGTTCCGACCCTCTAGATAGTTACTCGACACTACGATCAAACTGGACGTCCTTCAACTCTCCCGTCCTTCCACCTCCTCTCGTAGGATCTGACAGTACGTCCGAGACCCTCTAAGTCGGTTTCGGACCGATGAGAACACCCTGAACTACCTGACATAGGGTGGTCCGAGGAAACCGGTACCCTAAAGGGTCCGTTCTTATGACCTCACCCAACGGTAAAGGATGAGGTCCCCTAGAAGGGCTGGGTCCCTAACTTGGGTGCAGAGGACACAGAAGATGTAACCGTCCACCTAAGAAATGGTGACTCGGTGGACCCTTCGAGTTTACTTTATCTATTTATCTATTATCTTTGTATATATACATATTTTCCTAGTGCAACGACATGTTGACTTTGATTGTGTTGTAACATTTAGTTGATATGAAGTTAAAAAATTTTCTACGAAGAATCTACATGTTAAACCCTATATTTGGACCTCTAGTCCTTCACCAGATCCGACCTATATATTAAAACCCTCCATGGTCAAACACCACCGTAATTTCAGTACTCTTGGTATCACTTGATTTTCACGTAATTACGTATATAGACTGGTTGTCTGAGTAAGATTTAGGAGAGACTATCAAAAATGTTCCACTAACAGATTCATTCATAATTCATTTCCTGAACCCGTTTGTAGTGTTCGTAATACACCAAGTCCGATCTTGAGCGTCTGTCTCCTACTCGGCGACTTTCTTGTATCACGGAGACAGAAGACGGTAGAGTACTTCACTACATAAACCCGACCTTTGACGATTTATGTAGTGTCCAACACGAGGACCCTTCCCTGAGTGGGAGGACGACGAGAGGGTTCCTCGTAGATTGGTTCGTGCACTAAGACTGTATGAATACTAGTATTATTTCTGGAAGGATTCTGTCTTTTGTGGGACGTTAACCTACCTACGGTCGACTGATCCCTTGAATGTATGGTAACACAGTAATGGAACCCCCCACCCCCTCGGTCACAGGGTCAATCGAGACCCTTAAAGATCGTCTGTTAACAGGATAAACTGAGAGCAGTAGTTGTGTATGAACTAGAGACGGTTTCTGATCCTTGATGGATTAAGGTATAAATTCGTCTTAATGATAACTTGATAAAGAATATAAATTATTCATGTCAATTGGAAACTTTTTGTGTCTCCAATCCCGTGACTGAGAGGTGTGTCAACTTTTAGACTCACATTGATGATCAACCGGGAGGTACCGGTGTCCAGTTGTACTTAAGGAAGGAAAATTTCCGATTTATCATAAACTAACATACATATGTGATGTGAAATAAGTAGATAAGTAGGTAGACACTTGTAAACCCAACGAAGGTGGAGTACCGATAACACTCATCACCACGAGGCTTGTACCTACATGCTTATAGACAAGTTCTAGAACGAAAGTCAAGAAACCCCTTAACGGCCCCAGGTCGGGGCCACCTAGGTCCCTTAAGCTTCCCACCTGCCGCAACCGCACCTTTCTGAACAAATAACTAACTATATTCTAATCTAATTTTTTGATATCACATCATTCTTCTAATTCACCTCCTTCTCCCGACTTATCGAACCAAATGCGCCTTCTGGTTATTTTAAGGTCTGTTCCTTAAACGTGGTAGATGAAACCCGGTGACCGCGGGCGAACTTATAGATTCCCACGGAGCGGAATTCGAGGGAAAGCGCGCCCAGAATTGTCGGTCCCGTTCATTCATCTGGANAAGTCGGACTTCAATCATTTCTCGTCTCTCTCCCTTTCCCTCTCTTCTTCTTTCTCTCTCTTTCTGTGCCCCCCTCGGTCTCAGGGTTCTTTGGTCCGGCTCTCTGATTAAGCTCTTCGACCAGGGTAGGAAATAACAAGTCTTCCGGAAAATATGAAAACTATTTTGTACCTCTAGTTACCCATTGTGTTTTAATACATCGCAAGCGTTGGGTCTAAGAAAGGCATATAGTAAAACATATGTTTTCCAGAGTCCATTAAATGTAATAGAAGACCGGTTCTCCGAACAATTGTGAAAAACCGAGAGAAGGAATTACTTACAATTAAAACAAAGGGGACTTCACAAAAAGAAATTAGATGTAGAGGAATTTCGCGATTTCAATGTAGAGATATCTTGTTTCCGCGTCACCCAATATTGTTTCTTCCATGAATTGAGTTTCTAGATTACAACGATTATGTTCCAGATGATGAACAAAAAGATATATGGTTGATATAGATTTTTATTTCCTATACTTTTAAGTCGTCGTTCGTAACTGAGTTGTTTACTTTGAAAATTAGTCAGGATAAGATTTCTAAAACTGAGGAGCCTTCGAGGATGTAAGGATCCTACAAAATTCGAAGGACACGGAGGACGCCAGTCCTCCGGAGTTTGTTAGTGTACGCGTCGATATGCTCAGGACGTCCGTCCGATCTTTCGGTAGTCTCCCCAAAAACCTAACTTTGTGAGAAAGTTTACGTCTTCTGATTTCGGGACTGAACTGAAAAAGGTCTTTTACAGTCTTCTCACCTTTTCGTCTCGTGTTTTTGGCCGTCTAAAAACAACCCCATGTACGAATCCTTAAAGGTCTCCCCGGGGACTTCAGACTCGTGCGGAACGCATACAGTCGAAGGAAGGAGTACTGGAACAGTGCCCGCCCTAAGGAGTGTGACCGAGGGCCGTCCCTTATATGGGTCTTCACCCTAACGACCTAGTATACCATTAAGATAAAGATAAAAATTAAAATAACTTCTCGAAGGTATTACAAAAAGTATCGTCCACGTGGTAAAATGACTATGTTAAAGAGGTGTAGAAACAGTTGTTAACGATAAAAGATAAAAGAACATCATCGGTAGGATTACTCATACTTCAAGGGCAAATAAAAAACTACGTAACGTTTCATTTAACTTCTGAGGGGGGTGGGGCTTTTTATGAAGT
The DNA here is from genome assembly GCA_006410555.1 of Capra ibex. Lineage (NCBI taxonomy): Eukaryota > Metazoa > Chordata > Mammalia > Artiodactyla > Bovidae > Capra > Capra ibex. The sequence goes on from SJYO01038709.1 coordinate 24,388,128, forward strand.
CTCACGTATAGTAATCAATTTTAAATACGAAAAAAGAAAACTATATTTCAAATATATCTTACTTTACGTGTTTAGAAATCATATGTAAATGTCTCAAAACTGTTTACGTGTGTGGTCACATTGGGGTTAGGAATAGTTCTATGTTTCGTTTTAAAGAAATATGGAAAGAGATCAATCAGAAACGGGGGTCTTATTTGTTACCGAGACTAAAAGAAGATGGTATCCGATCAAGACGAACAAGGTCTTGAACCGTATTTACGTTAGTATACGGTACATGACCCAACCGGTCTTTCAAACAAACCCATAAAGTTTTCTTACAACAGAACCTCGTCTAGGAGACTGTTCGTCTGTGGGTCCGTTCTTATTTACACACTCCTGAAATAATCCCCTTTACTAAAACCACTTCCCTCTTATGTCCGTTAGTTCGGATATAAAAAGGTCTTCCAAAGACGATCAGAGAGCTTCCAAAACGATCAGTACTCTTTGTCAACAGTGATATTTCCTAAAATCATGAACAGATCTATACTCCTCTATGTTCTTAACCAGAGTATTTTAGTCGAGGACTCTTATAGATTGATAGACTTCTGGACAGGACGATCAGGATCAGGGGTGGGGGGTGGGTTGTGTCCGACGAAGTAAAGACGAGAGGTAGGACTTGAGGAAAGCCCCCTATGACTTCCAGTCGTCGACGTCGTCGTGTACTAATTTAGGAACATCTCCATCTGCCGTTCACGGGTACCGTTCACGGTTGAACATCAACTGTGATACGGAGAAACCGCATTCCTAATAGAACTCGACCAATAAAAATTCTTTTTCTTCCGTATCCTCTTTTAGACTTTTAGTGTATCTTCAATGGGAGACTTTTTTTGCAAATGTAAATATTCCCTCCAGAGGTAAAAAGTTCCATAGAAGAAGAGACATGGTCCTTTTCACACACACAAACGTACACACACAACACACACACAAGTGAATCAGTCTACTGATTTAGAGATCCTTGAGTAGTTACTTCAACTGTTCCTGGATTTAGACGTATTGTTGACTTAGGAACAAATAACACGAAAAGGACTATTGGAAGGTGTCGAAACAATTTCTATCATTCCTTCAGACATAAGTTGTCCCTGGTAACGTTGCCCCTAAAAGTCACTCCCACTCTCTAGGTCGAGGTTAGACTTATGCTATCCTGTTCACTTCTAAGTATCGGTTTCTCGTCCCACCCCCAGGCGCCTACTTCTTAATGATTCTCCTTCGTAGTTTCACATTCCTTCTAAAACCAATTTAACTGAACTGTTCTAAGGACGGAAGTCATTCCGGTCTCACTATTCTATAACTTCCACCTCCTATTCCTTAAACCAGTCTATAGTTCTCACTCCTAAAAACAATTTGGTTGGGTCGTCCTCCTAAGAACGATTGTGACCTGACTCACCCAGTTCCTGTCTTGGGTTCCGACCCCGGATCAACTCTGTTCCTGGGTCTTCTCGGACTGTGTCCAAACCAGTTCCTCTCTCAGCAACAGTCTTCATCCTTTTTGACTGTGTAGTTCCCATCGGTAACATGGGGTTTAACATGTTGAACTATGTTAAAAGTATATCGAAGAGTAAGATTTTCCTTTTCTATTAGGTAACAGAGAGTGAATTTACGTAGAGATTCATGAAATTGATCTTACTTCTAAACGAAATTCTTTACACCATTTAGACAGAAATACACATTAAGTTTAGATACAGATTCACTGAGTAAGGACCATTTTTACCTCTCGTCGATAACTAATAGGAGGTCTGACAACTCAAAGGACACCAACTGTCGATAAATTTTTTATAGAGGTTGAAGGTAAAAAGAGAGAAGAATCTATTAATCAGAGTCCAAGATTTCAAATCAAGAAAGAACATTTAGAACCCGGAAACTTAAGATCATTTTACACAACTGTGAAATTTAAAAGAAAAGGTCCCTTCAATGTTTTTCTAAGTTAACGAACATACTTTTAACAATTTCCCCAATTATCACGAAAACGCAAAATACAGGTTAAAGTCCGTCCAAGAATAGAATAACTCTCGTTGGACTCATAAAACAGATGATTGAAAAAAAGGAAGGTTTTATAATTGTAAGAATAACTACTCAAAAGTCCTATTAATGGACCTCATATCCCAACCCTTTTCCTACTTCACTCACTCCGTGAATCCGGGATACACCAATTTATACCAAAACTGATCTCCTGACGTCACTTCTTCTCTTTGACAACCCAAGGTAGGACGAAACATCTGGTAGTGACTGGATAAGAAAACTTGACCCTTCACAAGTGTAATTCGTTACAACTGAGACCCCCCTTTTTTTTTTCTCAACGAAGAACTTCTTATCTCTCGACGTTTATAATTTCCTTGTAAAAGAGAACACTCCTGACACCGGGTGTGTTCGAGAGAGGTCATCTTTTACTTAATCAAGTCTCGTAGTCAGAGAATTAATCTGACCTGTACATTGTTGTCTGACCAAGGTTTATCCTTTTCCTCATGCAGTTCCGACATATAACAGTGGGACGAGTAACTTGAATATACGTCTCATGTAGTACTCTTTGCGACCCGACCTCCTTCGTGTTCGACTTTAGTTCTAACGGCCCTCTTTATAGTTATTGGAGTCTATACGTCTACTGTGGTGGGAATACCGTCTTTCACTTCTCCTCGACTCCTCGGAGAACTACTTTCACTTTCTCCTCTCACTTTTTCAACCGGATTTCGAGTTGTAAGTCTTTTGCTTCTAGTACCGTAGACCAGGGTAGTGAAGTACCCTTTATCTACCCCTTTGTCACCTTTGCCACAGTCTGAAACAAAAAACCCCGAGGTTTTAGCGACGTCTACCACTGACGTCGGTACTTTAATTTTCTGCAAATGAGGAACCTTCTTTTCAATACTGGTTGAATCTATCGTATAAGTTTTCGTCTCCGTAATGAAACGGCTGATTCCAGGCAGATCAGTTCCGATACCAAAAAGGACACCAGTACATACAGACTCACGGCTTCTTAACTACGAAAACTTGACACCAAAACCTCTTCTGAGAACTCTCAGGGAACCTGACGTTCCTCTAGGTTGGTCAGGTAAGACTTCCTCTAGTTGGGACCTTAAAGAAACCTTCCTTACTACGATTTCGACTTTGAGGTCATGAAACCGGTGGAGTACACTTCTCAACTGAGTAACCTTTTCTGAGACTACGACCCTCCCTAACCCCCGTCCTCCTCTTTCCCTGCTGGCTCCTACTCTACCGACCTACCGTAGTGCCTGAGCTACCTGCACTCAGACTCACTTGAGGCCCTCTACCACTACCGGTCCCTCCGGACCGCACGACGCTAAGTACCCCAACGTTTCTCAGCCTGTGCTGACTCGCTGACTTGACTTGACTTTCGTTACCAGGAGTTCTCTCCTTCCGTACCTTGTTTTTATGGGTCCTTTGGTGTATAAGGAACAAAAGGGGGACAGAGGTAGGGGGTCTTAGACTAGTTCCACACGTACACTCTTACCGGGTCTCCCTCATCCACGGTCGACCAAAACTGTTCAAAGGGTCCGTTGTGTCTCCCCGTCGAGAGAGAGTGGGTCAACCCTTAGTCACCCGTTTTCTCTGGGTCACAATAAATACTTTCAAACTTTATGTATAATAACTGGGATAATAAGTCTTTATGAACACGTGAGTGAGTTTGTATTTGTGTGTTCCTACCCTTAATGTTGTGAAACATTATCGTTACTCTCATTTTTATTTTTATTATTACTGTTGTTGAACTTTCAGGTAATCGTCCCCTGACCAATCTACATACTAAATTAGTATACTACTTTAAACTACGGAACCACTCTTTCCTGTTCCATCAAGGAATACACGATTATATTCACAGTACACTGTGTACTTATTTCCCTTCATTTTCAAATTCTACAGGATATCCCCTACATTTTTTCTTTCACAACGTTTCGTGTACAGCACACTGACCCGGTGAGAAACGATCTGTTACACATATACAATGAGTTCTACTAGGACCCTGTAATACATAATGTCTACAACGGGTTCAGGTAGTGTCAGAGAAAAAACTTGTGTTGAATTTTCTACCAGAACTTAATCCTTATTCATTAAGATAGGAAATCCAGTACGGGAGGATTAAGGGGAAGTCCTAATCGGTTGTAGAAGGATTAACCTGAGTTATCGAGGACGAAAGTAGGGGAAATCAGACGGGACTTACTATATATATATATATATATATATATATATATATATATATATATATTTGTATTTGGAATGCTATAGAGAAAGAAGTTCTTAATTTATAAGGGACGTCCCGTTGTAGAGATAAGTGTTCGTCAAATGTTCAGGGAAGTATTAGATCAGAGACTATTAGAAAAGTAAAGATGGAGGACAGTGCACGGAGTTGGAACCGTTCGATCAAAATGATTCGAGGACCGTTGAGGAACTTGTACGGTAAGTACAAAGGTAAAAAAAACCGTGACTACCCCAAGTCCCGTCCGGTGGGGGTTTATACGGTGAAACCGTATAAGTAATAAAACTTGATTTTAATTAATTCTTTATCCTTGGGTGTCGTCTCCTCGGACCGCCCAGAGTGTCTCAACCTGTACTGACTTCGGTGGATCGTGTGTGTCACTTTCTTTCTGTCAGACTCGGAGGAAACAAGGAGACTTTAGTCCTTTATTTAGAGAGTGTATTTTGCATGGGAGAGACATGGTCCTCCTCTCTCCCGTAGGAATAGTGGTCTCTATCCCTTAAGTCCCGACTCTTCCGATATATTTGTTTAGAACAATAAAGAAGTGATTGAATAATGGAATTCAGGTTTGAACAGAACATATAAGAAGTACTTAGATAGTCGAGAAACAGATTTTCCATACTTTTACTTTCGAGGGACAAAACCAGTGAAGAAACTCAGAGTATAAAGATACCCAAGGATATTCGTACTTAATTTATAAAAAAGAGGACAAGTAGACAGAATACAGTTAAATTAATAATCTAGTCGGTTTCTGGGATGTTCTCTTCTTTCCAATTCAAGAGGAGGACATATTTAATAACATATACGTTTTATAATCTTCAGGAGACTACTTAAGGACGAATAGAAAATTCTGATTTAAGTACACAGAGGTTCAAAAAGACTGAAAGAACTTGGCATAGGGAAGATGAATGAGGTACGGGACTTATGAACTATAAAAGATCTATGAACATAAGAAATTTGGACAAAATGAAAGGATAATCTAAAAATTAAGAAACTTTTATCATTGGAACTAAAGAAGAAATAAACATTTGTATTGTGTATCTTCCGTTCATTATATGAAATTTATTGATAAATAAGGTCTTTTTGTTCGTACGTATGAGTCAGTACAGACTGAGAAACACTGAAATACCTGATATCGGTGGTCCGAGAAGACAGGTGCCCTAAGAGGTCCGTTCTTATGACCACACCCAACGGTACGGGAGGAGGTTCCCTAGAAGGTCTAAGTCCCTTACTTGGGTTCAGAGGACGTAACGTCCGTCTAATAAATGGGGACTCGGTGGTCCCTTCGGGATAAGGTACTTATTTATTTTTATTTATATATTAGTTAACTTTAGTCACAACCCCTCTTATTCCTAAACTTCCTGTATATAGCCAAGACAAATCAGTGAGTCAGCACAGGTCTAGAAACACTGGTCTACCTGACGTCGTGAGGTCCGAAGGGACAGGTAGTGGTTGAGGGCCTCGAACGAGTTTGAGTACAGGTAGTTTAGTCACTACGGTAGGTTGGTAGAGTAGAAGACAGCAGGGGAAGAGGAGGACGGAAGTTATAAAGGGTCGTAGCCCCAGAAAAGGTTACTCAGTTAAGAAGTGTAGTCCACCGGTTTCATAACCTCGAAGTCGAAATCGTAGTTAGGAAGGTCACTTATAAGTCCTAACTAAAGGAAATCCTACCTGACCAACCTAGAGGAACGACGGGTCCCTGAGAGTTGTCAGAAGAGGTTGTGGTGTCAAGTTTTCGTAGTTAAGAAGCCGTGAGTCGAAAGAAATACCAAGTTGAGAGTGTAGTAAGTACTGATGACCTTTTTGGTATCGAAACTGATCTGTCCGGGAACAACCATTTCATTACAAAGACGAAAAATTATACGACAGATCCAACCAGTATCGAAAGGAAGGTTCCTCGTTCACAGAAAATTAAAGTACCGACGTCAGTGGTAGACGTCACTAAAACCTCGGGTTCTTTTATTTAGACAGTGACAAAGGTGACATAGGGGTAGATAAACGGTACTTCACTACCCTGACCTACGGTACTAGAATCAAAGAACTTACAACTCAAAACTAGGTCGAAAAGTGAGAGGAGAAAGTGAAAGTGGTTCTCCGAGAAATCAAGGAGAAGCGAAAGACGGTATTCCCAGTACAATAGACGTATAGACTCCAATAACTATAAAGAGGGTCGTTAGAACTAAAGTCGAACACGAAGTAAGTCGGACCGTAAAGCGTACTACATGAGACGTATATTCAATTTATTGATCCCACTGTTATATGTCGGAGCTGCATGAGGAAAGGGTTAAACCTTGGTCAGGTAACAAGGTACAGGCCAAGATCGACAACAAAGAACTGGACGTATGTCTAAAGGGTCCTCCGACCATTCTACCGACCATAAGGGTAGAGAATTTCTTAAAAGGTGTCAAACAACACTAGGTGTGTCAGTTTTCGAAACCGTATCAGTTCTTTCGTCTTTATCTACAAAAAATCCTTCAGAGAACGAAAAAGATACTAGGTCACCTACAACCGTTAAAATAGAGACCAAGAAGACGGAAAGGATTTAGGTCGAACTTGTAGACCTTCTGACCTCTAGAGAAGTTTTTTTTAATCTCTATGGTTCCCTTGTAAAGTACTTTCCATCCGTGTTATCTCCCGTCTTTTCCATACCTGGATTGTCTTCGTCTTCTATAATTCTTCTCCGCCGTTCTTATGTATCTTGATATGGTTTTTCTAGAAGTACTAGGTCTATTGGTGCTACCACACTAGTGAGTGGATCTCGGTCTGTAGGACCTCACACTTCAGTTCATCCGGAATCCTTCGTAATAATACTTGTTTCGATTACCTCTACTACCTTAAGGTCAACTCGATAAAGTTTAGAATTTTCTACTACGACAATTTCACGACGTGAGTTATAGGTCGTTTAAACCTTTTGAGTCGTCACCGGTGTCCTGACCTTTTCCAGTCAAAAGTAAGATCAGAGTTCTTGTATATATCCTCCCAGTAATAAACTTTATGACATTAGATCCTCATTTTTAACTTCCATTAATTAGACATTTTAAACCCGTAGTCTACTATATCCTCTTAAGAATCCTTTACTTTATTTTCAAAATGGAGTTATTTTACACTAATAGTGGTTAAAGTTTAAGAAGAGTCGAACCTTTCTGAAACGAAATACGTCCTTACACACAATGTATGTGCAGTTGGTGTGTCATTTGTTTCTTTCTCTTCATTTTTAGAGTGAGTATTCGTTTGAGTCATGATTTTTACCTTAATGACAAAGTATGTGTCGTTTACTCCGTACCTGTAATTTCTCTTTTTACACTGACTTCAGTTTTTCTTTACAACGAGTCTTCTTATAAGAAAACAAGAGAGGTACTCGTGGACGTACCTCTTTTGACAACAATTCTCATCCACTTCGTTTAAAATTACCGACTTCCTACTAAAAATTTTATAGTGTAACTGTTATCTGGTGTTCTGAAAGAACGTTAATGAGTAGACCCACTCCCGAAGTTTGGCATCATTGACATTAAAAATCTCTTTACGTTTAATTTTCATGTTACTCTATGGTGGAGTGTGACCAGTCTTACCGGTAGTAATTTTTCAGTTACTTATTATTTAAGACATCTCCCACATCTCTTTTCCCTTGGAAGGACGTAACAACCACCCATACAATTAACCACGTCAATGATACCTTTCGTCACACCTTCAAGTAGTTTTTTGATTTTTATCTCGATTGTATACTAGGTTTTAAGGGTGAGAACCCGTACACACATACGTACGATTCAATGAAGTCAACACAGGTTGAGAAACGTTGGGATACCTGACATCGGGGGGTCCGAGTAGACAGGTACTTAAAAAGTCTGTTCTTACGACCTCACCCAACGGTACGGGAAGAGATCTCCTAGAAGAGTTGGGTCCCTAACTTGGGTACAGAGGACACCGAGGACGTAATGTCCACATAAGAAATGGTGACTCGGTGACCCCTTCGGTGTGAGAACCCGGAAATACGTCTCTTCTAGTATTAACTTTTTCTATATACGTAGGGATACAAGTATCGTCGTAATAAATACTATTGGTTCTGTACATTTTCGGATTTACAGGTAACTGTCTACCTATCTATTTCTGTGTGTGTGTGTGTGTACTACCTAATGATGAGTCGACATTTTTTCTTGGTTTATTACGGTAAACGTTGATGTACCTACCCGGACCTCTACTAGTATGATTTACTTCATTCAGTCTTTCTGTTTATAGTGTACCATACCAAAAATACACCTTAGATTTTATACTGTGTTTACTTGTATAGATACTTGTCTTTTTTGAGTGTCTGTATTTCTTGTCCGAATATCAACGGTTCCCCATCTCTCTCATCCTAACCCTTAAATCCTAATCGTCTATGTTTGATCGTATATATTTTACCTATTTATTGTTCAGGATGACATATCGAGTATCTTGATATAAGTTATTAGATACTATTTAGTACTATCCTTTCTTATACTTTTTTTATTACATATATACACATATTGAATCAGTGAAACAATACATCGTCCTTAATGGTGTTGTAACATTTAGTTAATAATTATATGAAGTCATTTTAAAATTTTTCTATCATCGGTATTTCCTTTCTGTGGTCTGTAAACGTTGAGAATTACAAATCCGACTGAGTCCGTGTTACTAATAAAATGTGTGTGTGTGTGTGTGTGAGTTTTAGGTTAACTTACAATTAAGTCAAGATGAGTATCTGGACACGAAATCTAGAGTTCTCTTAGGTTACTACTTTGTTGGGTCTTTCTTTCTTTTTCATGAGTACCTTGTTTATAATTGAAATCTTGCTCAATTGTATAGCACGGACTGACGAATAGGAACCCTTCAGGACGATCGTTCCAACCAAGAACCGACCTCAGACCCTTGAACCTGTAGTCCCCTCAAGGGTGGTAAAGATCTTGACTATTCCTGTCGAGTAACACGGACTTGACAAACACATTGGTACTTCCAAATACGACTTGTGGACAAAAGGAAGACCCTCACACCGTAAACCCCTACACGGTCCGTTCCCTACGGCTGTACTACTCGTCAGTTATCTTTGCGATCTGTGGTATGGATATTGCTGGAAGGTATCAACCGTTGTAAAGTGTAACAACAGTGTTGAACAAATACTGAGGTGACCCTCTCTTAAGAACCTTTTCACGGGGTCCAGAGAAGGGACCTGAAACGGGGTGTGTGGAAACGGGACACGGTCAACACGAAACACAGAAAAGTGACACTATTTAGAATCTGCACTCTTGTTGGAGATTCTGTACTCATGTTGTATACGACTCAGGACACTAGGGAAGAGTACTTTGTAGCTTGGACCCCCACCTGAACCCTTGGGGAATATTTGGGAGATTGTGTTTTACACCTACGAAAACACTGGAATGAACTTTTAGTAAGAATGAATTATGAGAGTCCGAGAGAGAGTCATATAGAAAGAGAAACTGCACGATGTATATAGGTCAGTTTCGTCTCGGATGAAAAAAAAAAAAATTTTTTTCTTGAGTAACAATGTACGTCTGAAGATCTTTTGTTTTATATTAATCTTCAACTTTAAAGGGACTTTATTTGGTCGACCAAGATAGATTTTCATAGACTTACAACATTAACGGTTACTTTTTAGACATCCATACATGTTTGGAGACCCCTGTAAGACAAAACTACAGTCCTGTAGACTGAGTGAAAAGATTTTTCACTCTAAAGGAAAAGAGAGAAAAGATGGACCATTTAGGAACAAGTCGGAAGTTCTAAGTCAAGTTTACAGTGGAGGAATCAAGTTGAAGATTTGAGGAGGTCCGATTCACCCTGGAAGAAAACAGTCAGACTCACTCACTCACTTCAGTGAGTCAGCACAGACTGAGAAACGCTGGGGTACCTGACATCGGGTGGTCCGAGGAGTCAGGTACCTTAAAAGGTCCGTTCTCATGACCTCACCCAACGGTAAAGGAGGAGGTCCCCTAGAAGGGTTGGGTCCCTAGCTTGGGCCCAAAGGGCGTGACGTCAAATGTGTAACATAAAACACGGAAGGTATCTGACTAACCCAATGTAATTCTGACAAATGGAGAGAGAGGACTTGAAACTCCAAATCCTGATCCAGTTTGGTAGGTGGTTAAGGGTCTTGTGTAGAAGTCAAGTCAAGTCAGCGAGTCAGTACAGGCTGAGAAACGCTGGGGTTCTTAACGTCGTGCGGTCCGGAAGGACAGGTAGTGGTAGAGGACCTCAAGTGAGTTTGAGTACAGGTAGTTCAGACACTACGGTAGGTCGGTAGAGTAGGAGACAACAGGGGAAGAGGAGGACGGGGGTTAGGGAGGGTCGTAGTCTCAGAAAAGGTTACTCAGTTGAGAAGCGTACTCCACCGGTTTCATGACCTCAAAGTCGAAATCGTAGTAAGGAAGGTTTGTAGTAAGAAAGGTTTTTTGTGTAGAATCACACATTGTTTTTCGTCCATGGGTCTTTGTCAAACAAGGTATTATAATTAGTGATCCGTATATAAACTAAGTATCTACTTAAAGTTATACAAATACAAACGGTCTGGAACGTAAGTGACACCATGAGACTCTATTTTAACTCACTCTATCACCAAAACTTTTAAAAGACCGTTCGTAACAAAAGATCATGATGTAACACACGACACGAATCGGCAAGTCAACACGGACTGAGAAACGCTGGGGTACCTGACATCGGGCGGTCCGAGGAGAGAAGTACCCCTAAGAGGTCTATTCTTATGACCTCACCCACCGGTACGAGAGGAGGTCCCCTAGAAGGGTTGGGTCCCTAACTTGGGTAGAGAGGACGTAACGTCTGTCTAACGAATAACAGACTCGGTAGTCTCTTCGAGTTCTTATGACCTCACTCATCGGATAGGGAAGAGGTCTCCTTGAAGGGTTGGGTCCTTAACTTGGCCCCAGAGGACGTAACGTCCGTCTAAGAAATGGTCGTTTGGGTCATGATGTAATGAGTAATAATAATTAGTAACAGTAGCAACCCTCGATTACATAATAATATTTTTTTATGTTTAAGACCATAAAACTTTTACTCTTCAATTCTTAACAACAAGATCCCTGAAGGGACTACTCTTTGATTTTGAAGAGTCTCACCGACTCTGAGACGTCCCCGGGACCCAAGTTAGGGACTAGTCCCTTGATCTATGGTGTACGGTGTTGATTTTTAGGACGTACGGTTTTGACTCTGGACCGTGTCAGTTTATTTATAATTTTTTTTTTTGTTTTTGACAAGATCGAGAACGATCTCGGTCATACCTCAGTCTGTCATAGAGAAATGTGTCATAAAGTAGAAAGTTCTTTAGTCAGTTATAGTGTCTCCTTCATTGTTTACCGATCGTCAACATGATGAAGTTTCGTTTGGTCCATTGTTCTTTCGTCATGAACGGTCAGCACGACTAGAGAATTTCTAGTCGTTCCTGGAGGATGAGGGGTTTATGTAACTAGAAAAAAGGAATTTGACGTCACAGACTTCGGTTACAGAAGGAGAAAGACCTTTGAGAGAGAATGCACGAAGGATCTTGTGGTGTTAGACAAGAGATGGAAGGTTAAGAAGACAGGAAAGAGATGAAAGGAGAGACCGAAAGGTAGAGGGGGGACGGAGCATTCACACGGGTGAGTAAGTACAAGATAGGTACCCGGAGAAAAGAAAGATAAAGGAGTGAAGTTTTTATTTTGTTAAATTGTTCAATTGTTAATGGTTTATAGACGATAAGTTAGCTTCGGAGTTTAATAGCATATCCATCATAATAATAGGGGTAAAATTTCTACTTCTTCGACTCCGTGTTTCTTTAAATCATTCATTAGGTGTTAGTGTATTGAGTGGTCACTCTCTCCGATCCTGACTTTAGTTTGTGGGACCAAGATCTCCGGTCTAAGAATTTGAAAGGTAGTGAGGAAAAATAAAAATTAAAAATAAACCTCATATCAACTAAATGTTACAAGACAATCAAAGTCCACACGTCGTTTCACTTAGTCAATTAGTATGTACACATAGGTAAGAAAAAGTCTAAGAAAAGGGTATATCCGGTAATGTCTCATAACTCATCTCAAGGGACACGATATGTCATCCAGGAATACTCAATGGATAAAATGTATGTCATCACAGGTAGTGAGAAAAATCTTTCGTAGACGTTTCGTTCTGGGAGTCCAAATCCCTGACCTTTAGTTAACGTCATCTGACGACTGAAACATTCTTGACCCCTAACTGAAAAGAAGACTCAAGGAGTATCCTTAGAGTTTTAGTCAAATGAATTTTGTCTAAGTCAATAGGGGACTTCGACACTCTGGTCTGTTGACTTTTTTAGAACCATTGTAACTGAGGTTTGACCAAAGGGAATACGAAAAGAACAGAGTCCTTGACTATGATGGTACTACCATCTCTGACTTGACTACTCTATGAACTCGAGATACTGACATAAAAAGATTTCACTAGAGAATTGAGCAGTAAAAGGGAACCACACTACATCTGTAGTGTTGGTGACACATAACGTGTCACGACCCGTGTAATAGTAGAAAACACTTTTTATAAATTTCTTGTTTACTTGTGTAACGATGGTCTAACATTCAAGGTCTTTCCGTCCGTGTCACCGAGAGGACGTAACATAAAACATCCCTTCACGTCTTAGAGTGACTCATTAGGAGGTCAATCCATGTAGACAATTTAAGGTAACTAACTTTAGTTGGAAAAGTCTACCCGTGTAAACTTACGTCACCTTTCGAATAAAGTCCTAAATTCTTTATAAACGTAGTGAAAATTCTTCGAATAATTTAAGATTTGTCTCGGTTAAATTTTCGGAAAAATAACTTGATTCTCACGTTCATTACTTTTGGTTAAAACATTTCAATTTTTTTTTTGTCACTTCGAGAATTATTATTAACAAAAAATTGAAGTTTAACGAATTGAGTTATGTAAAACAAAGACTCATTTTGAAAAGAAAGGAGAACCCTTGAGGAATTAGTCAGGGTTTCAATATGTCATTAACTTCAACAATTGATGAGACGGTTTACGTCTAGTAGATGGACCCTCAAACTTTGTGAAAATTTTTGAGTGATTATGACGAGGACTACACCTTTGTAAACACTTACCAAGACTTTTAAGGACGTCTAAGTGAAGTCCAAAAAAAGGAGTTCAATTCAATTTCATAATTATGTAAAGAATACAAAATAATCTATATTGTAAAGATCAGGGTGACATAAGAATACTTTACTAAAGTCTCATAGACCTGACAATATAAGAGACAACGGTAGTGACCTAGGCATCTGTGACCTAGAACGGTCCCCCTAAACGTCGAAAGGAAAAATATGAAACTACATAAGGAACCGTAAAAAATTTTTTATTTCTTGTAAAGAGTGAAAATATTTTAGGTATACAGTGACACGCACGATTCAGTGAAGACAGCACAAACTGAGACACACTGTGGCACCTTATCGGGTGGTCCGAGAAGACAGGTACCTGAAGAGGTCCGTTGTCATGACCTCACCCAACAGTACGGGAGGAGGTCCCGTAGAAGGATCTATACAGTATAAACGAAATCTTGTAAATGAAAAACACAAAGTCCAAGTCAAGTCTGTTATTTCCGGATAAGATGATATACGATTCTACGTAAACTCAGTCTACCTTAAAGAAGAGAATGCGTCGAAAGTCGAGTCGACCTCTCTCTTTGTGTGTATACCTATTTTCGTACATACGACCATTAGGTATGTCCTCTGATACCCTTACCTCTTCAAGAGGACCCTCTCTCTCGGACCCATACTGTTCCTGTTCGTCATTGACTGGTCCTCTGACCCCCATCCTCTCCGACTCTGGATCTCTATTCTCTTGGGAGAATGTGACAACCACCCTTACATTTAACCACGTCGGTGATACCTTTTGTCATACCCCCAAGAAGTCTTTTGATTTTGATCTTGATGGTATACTAGGTCGTTAGGTTGAGGACCCGTATATGGGTGTGTTTTTTTAGTAAGTTCTGTGTATATGGGGTCACAAGTATCGTCGTGATAAACGATATCAGTTCTGTACCTTACTTTATTACAGAACGTCGTTGTACCTATCTAGATCTCTAGTAGTATGACTCACTTTATTCCGTTTCTGTTTATATACTATAGTGAATGAACATCTTAGATTTTATACTGTGTTTACTCGTATAGATACGATACCCTAGTGTGTCTCAGTCTGTGCTGACTTCACTGAATTGTCGTCGCACTCTGTTTTTGTCTGAGTACCTGTGTCTCTTGTGTCAACCCCAACGGTTCCTCCTCTCTCTCCACCTCCTATCTTCCTAATCTTTTTTTACCCCAAACCCACAGAACAACGTTCGGAGTGACCATATACACGTGTCAACCACACCTTTCTATGATCTCTCCATAGGTTTCTGGTCGAGTTCCTTTGGAGGGAACGATAAGATCCTGAAATATATGTAGGTCCGAAATATATACAAGTGATCACCACATAAAATTTCTTATAGATGTCAGATTATAACAGTCTTTACCTTTGTGTCTAGAAAAAGACATGTAAATTTATGTAACGTACATGTATCGTAGAAGGGAATCGGGGTATCGACAGAATAAAACAAGATATAGTTGAATGGTACCCGAAATCGAAATGACTCAGGGGGATTCCGGGTTTTACCCAAAGGGACCATCGAGTCGTCATTTCTTAGGTAGACCGTCACGTCCTCTACAGCCAAGTTAGGGACCCACCCTTCTAGGGAACCTCTCTCTTTACCGTTGGGTGAGGTCATAAGAACGCTCCTTTTAAGGTACCTGTCTTTCTTGGACCGTCTGATGTCAGGTACCCCAGTGTTTTCTCTGTCTACACTGAATCGTCGATTTTGTTGTTGTTTCGGATTTTACCAGTAACTCCTAAAAGAGGAGATAGAACAGTACTACATAGTAAACAAGTCAAACAATGATCTAAGTTAAAAGATTCTATAAAAAGAAATAAAATTTTTAAATAAAAATAAAAATAAAATAAAAATTTTAGATAAATAAAATTAACCTCCGATTAATGAAATGTTATAACATCACCAAAAACGGTATGTAACTGTACTTAGTCGGTACCCACATGTGCACAGGGGGTAGGACATGGGGGGGTGGAGGGAGGGGTAGGGTAGGGAGTCCCAACAAGGTCACGTGACAGAAAGTCACGGGACAACGTACGTAGTTTGTACCTGACCAGTAGATATAGTGTATGCCATTATATGTACAAAGTTACGACAAGAGAGTTTAGTAGAGTGGGAACGGAAGAGGGGCTCAGACAAGAAATATAGACACAGAGAAAATGACAGAGTTTATATCCCAGTATCAATGGTAGAAAGATTTAAGGTATATATACACAATCATATGACATAGCTTGGAGGCAGGTATCAAGTAGTCTGTGAGATAGATAGTCTAGATCAGGGAATTTAGATAAAGAGTGAAGGTGACATATCAGTATTCCCTAAACTAAATCCAGTATGGACTTACCAGATCACCAAAAGGGATGAAAGAAGTTAAAGTCAGACTTAGACCGTTATTCCTCAAGTACTAGACTCCGTGTCAGTCAAGGACCAGAACAAAAACAACTGACATATCTCGAAGAGGTAGAAACCGACGTTTCCTATCTTAGTTAGACTAAAGCCACTACAGGTACACATCTCAGAAGAGAACACAACAACCTTCTCCCACAAACGATACTGGTCACGTAAAAGAACCGTTTTGAGATAATCAGAAACGGGACGAAGTAAGGCATAAGGTTCCGGTTTAAACGGACAATGAGGTCCACAAAGAACTGAAGGATGAAAACGTAAGGTCAGGGGATATTACTTTTCCTGTAGAAAAAACCCACAATTAAGATTTTGCAGAACATCCAGAAGTATCTTGGCAAGTTGAAGTCGAAGAAGTCACAATGACCAACCCCGTATCTGAACCTAATGACACTATGACTTACCAAACGGAACCTTTACTTGAATCTAGTAAGACAGCAAAAACTCTAACGTAGGTCCATGACGTAAAGCCTGGGAAAACAACTGGTACTACCGATGAGGTAAAGAAGACTCCCTAAGGACGGGCGTCATCATCTATATTACCAGTAGACTCAATTTAAGTGGGTAAGGTCAGACGAAATCAAGCGACTAAGGATCTTACAGTTACAAGTGAGAACGGTAGAGGACAAACTGGTGAAGGTTAAACGGAACTAAGTACCTGGACTGTAAGGTCAAAGGATACGTTATAACGAGAAATGTCGTAGTCTGGAACGAAGATAGTGGTCAGTGTTAGTGTTGACCCATAACCCTACACTAGATAGGACCTCTTCCAAGGTACACGTGAACTCTTTTTCCACTGTAACTAACAAAACCCCACTTTACAGGATATCTATAGTCAATCCAGATTGACCAGGTAACATAGTAAAATTTCAAACACAAAGGAACGATTAAAAGACAAACCAACTAGATAGGTATCCACACTCACCCCATAATTGTAGAGGGTAATAATAACACAATGACAATTACAGGGGAAAGTATGAACAATCGTAAACACAATGTATAACGCCACGAGAATACAACCCACGTATATACAAATATTAACAATATAGAAGGAGAACCTAACTAGGAGACTACTAATACATCACAGGAAGAAACAGAGAAAAGTTCCAGAAATAAAGTTTCAGATAAAAAAAGAATATCCTCATAACCATGAGGACGAAACAAAACCAGAGGTAAACGTACTTTATAGAAAAGGGTCAGGAAGTGAAAGTCAGACATACACAGGGAACAAAACCCCACCCAGACAACATTTGTCGTATATATCCCCAGAACAAAAACACAGGTAAGTCGGTCAGAAACAGAAAATCAACCTCGTAAGTTGGGTAAATACAAATTCCATTAATAACTATTCATACTAGGGTAACGGTAAATGAAACAACAGAACCCCAAGTTCAAATGTTTGGAAAAGACACAAAAGATAGGAAATCGTAAACGACTTCTCGACCAAACCACCACGACTTAAGAGAGTCGAAAACGAACAGATATTTCGAAAACTAAAGAGGAAGTATAGACTTACTCTAGGAACGACCCATATCATTAGACCCAGCATCCAAAAAGAGAGAGTAGTGAAATTCATACAGGACAGTAAGGGAAGACCGGACTTCTCAAAGATAACTTTCTAGTTGACAATAGGAATACCCCTAGGGAAACACTCAATAAACAACAAAGAGGGAACGACGAAAATTATAAACGAGAAACATAAACTAGAAGTAATTAAATTAATTATACACAGAACCTCACAAAATGGTACCCAAATAGGACAAGAACCTGAACCCACCGATAAAGAAAGGGATAAAATCCTTTTAAAACTTGATAATAGAGGAGTTCATAAAAGAGTACCGGAAAGAAAAACAAAAGAAGAAAACCCTGAGGATATTAAACTTACAACCCCGTAAATTGTAACAGGGTCTCCAGAAACTCCAACAGGAGTAAAGAAAATTAATAAAAAAAAAGGAAAAAAGAAGTAAATAAAGGTGGTAAGATAGAAGGTGGAGTGAATAGCATAGAAGACGGAACCAATAAGATGAAAACCAAAGGAGGTCTCACGAAAACTAGAGTCAATAACGTAATAAGTAAAAAGTAACTGAGAAGAAATAAAGAAGATCCAGGAACAATTTGTAAAGAACGTAGAAGAGTTAGGGACAGAGATCAGATAAATAGACATTGAGGTAAAACAAAAATTCTAAAACCTAGTAGAAATGATAGTAATAAGACTTAAGGAAAAGTCCATCTGAGGGATAGATGAGGAGAAAACAAACCAAACCAAATAGTACAAAGGAAATGGACGACTAATAAAGAGACGGAAAAGTAAAACAAAACTAACAACACAAACCCCAGCGGAAAGACATCCGACCTTCAAATAACAAAGAGAAATAACACCTCCAACGAGGGGCACCCACCCTCGTGAGGGACTACTCACCGAACATTTCCAAAGGACCAATCCCTTCCAACGTAGACACAAGAACACCCACCTCGACCTAGAGAAGAGAGACCTCACGTTACTTCACAGGTCATCACGTGAAATCCCACAGATACCCAAACCGTATTGAAACCCGTCGGACATAAAATTACGAGTACCGACACAAGGACACAGCGACCTCTTAATCGTACCATACAGAACAAGACCTTGAACAACCGAGTACCCACTTCGAACTAAAGTCTCATCCATACCCACGAAATCCTACTCCAGAACAACTAATTACAAGGAACCTTAGTCCTCAAAAGACCACAAGAGTTCAAAACTTAAATTCGTAGGACGGAGACCGAAAGTCAACATAAGAATGTCATAGGAGTTCTGAAGAGGTAGGTATGTCGTGTCTACTATTTTGTGGATCCAATTACCACTTTTCTAAAAGGTATCACTCCCTGTGGGTCTCTTCAAGTGTCTCAATGTACCCCTTTTCTTCTTCTTCTATCTCCACTGGTCCTCCTCGTCTCCTCCTCAGTTTTCCCCTCTCTGGTTAGATCGGTCATTAGTCAAGGGATTCACAGAGGTGTCGGGACTTATGAGTCTCTCTAAGTGTCTCAATTCATCTCTTCTCTTCCCCATAACTCCTCTATCTCCACTGGACCCCCTCTTTTCCTTCTCAGTTTTCCCCTCTCTCGTTAGTTCGGTCATTATTGTGGGGATTCATTTATACCCGTGACTTCTAATCTAAGAATTCCCATGTTTTAACTATTGTTTATGGGTTTTAGATCTCCCATCTGAGAGTTTTTATGTTATAATCTTTATGTTTTGTCTTCGTTAGTATTTTTAATATTTTTTGTATATATACTTTAAAGTCAAATTTTATCCCAGAAAAAACATTCTATTATCATCCAATATTTTTACTTTTAATTTCTTCATGATTTCTTGAATTTTTAATTTTTTAATTTTTTACTATTATTATTTTTATATAGATTCTTAAAGAGACCTCGACGACTCCCGTCACACCCCAGTCAAGTCAAAGTCTATCAAGGAAAAGGTCGAACATGAAGAGTTCCAGATATCTGGGGAGGTTACGAGACAGTTACAATTGATGTCCCAAAATTAGACAACGTGAACAGTGAAGGTCTCGCCGAGGGAGAAGAAAAAAATAAAACCGAAGGAGACAAACGTTCAGAGAAATCACAGATTAAAGACGGGACTGTGTTCCCCTGTTTCCTGAATAAATCCGAGTGAACAAGTCAACACAACACCCCTCCCTCCTTGTGACGTTTGTTTATAGTGACCGCACACACTTCTCACGAGTGTCATATACCTGGTGTGACCCAAACGGGGTCGAGTGTCGCAAAACACGAAAGGACCAGATGTGAAGAGTCCGAGGTCCAACGAGACGTCCCCATGATGGGTTTCACCCGGGACGTAAAGCACGTGAAGGGTCCAGACTCAACGAGTCCAAGTCCAAAAGCCCATGAAGCGTTCCTGTGTCTGAGTCAACCCACACGTAAAACACGGGAAGGGTCCAGGTTCGTAGAGTCCGCTGGTCCACGAACCGATCGCATGACAGGATCCACCCGTAGAATTAGTGGACGGGTCAGGTCCACCCGTAGAATTAGTGGACGGGTCAGACCCGGCGAACCCAAGGGCTGGGTTTATTTATTTATATAAAAAATTTTTCACATACAACCTGGGAAAGTACGAAAAGATGTACGGAGAAAGGAATAGAGAGTAAAATAAAGGGTCGAGAATTACAGAAACACAACGTAAGACCCTTTAAAGGACTCTTTACAGAAAGTTCAGTGGTCAGGGAGAAGTTTATATAGATTAAGGAAGTTAACAGGTAACTCCAAAAATTAAAATCACTATTGTAAACAGTAAAGATCTTAAGTATAAAGTTAATAAGGAATAGAGAAAAGACATTATATGACAAGAGTTTAAACATAGAAAAATGAAATTTTTAACGAAATTGTGTAAATAAAATGTCACAAATAAACACTATACCAAGATTCTAGACAAGATAAAGGAACGAAATAGTGAGGATACTAAGAGAGTGAATCTCTTCTTTTTTTTTCTTTCTTTTCCGTTGAGATGTATCTTCCCTTTATTTAGTTTCATTACAAATGTGTCCACCACGAACACCATTTCTTGGACGGACGGGTACGTCCTCTGGATTCTCTGTGCCCAAACTAGGAATCCAACCCTTCTAAGGGACCTCCTTCCGTACCGTTGGGTGAGGTTATAAGAACGGACCTCTTAGGGTACCTGGCTCGTCGGACCTCCCGATGTCAGACATCTCACTACTTCTCACCCTGTACTGACTTCACTGAATCGTACGTACTTACTCATTTCACTACGTATTAGACCATTGACCCACCGTTCCCTCTCTAATTGAACGGTATTCTTTACCTCTTGAAAATATTTTTATAGTCCTTTCTCCTGTAAAGAAACATTAAAGTGGTTATAGTCCTTTCTCCTGTAAAGAAATCTCACAGTTGTTTAAACAAATACACTGATTCATGATGAAAGAGTCGGAGACTAGAAGGGTAAAGATTGTGTTCTAAATTTTGTTTCACCGTAAAATAACTTGTGGGTGATAGACTGACGATATTATGATTCATGAAGTGTATATAAAAGTACATTAATAGTACTGGTAGATAAAATGTCTATTCTTATACGTCAAAAGGGACTCTTGTGGATTGATCACTGTCTCGACCTTAAACTTGAGTTCAGAAAGAGATTTAGAACAGTGAAGATAGTTCAGTGAACTGAAACAATTCTATTATCGTCGTCATTTTTCCAGACAAAAGATTCTAAATAAGAAGTCTAGATACGAAACGTAGTAAACATTCGATAGTCTCTTGAGTAAAAGTCAAAGTTGTCGATAAAGAACCGGTGGGTTAGTTCATGACAATGGACCTTTTAGGGTACCTGTGTCCTCGGACCGGCCAATGTCAGGTACCCCAGTGTTTCTCAGTCTGTGCTGACTTCGTTGAATCGTGCGTGTGTGTGTTTCCTAACGTGAGACATAAGACAGGAACCATGATTGTATAGAAAATTTGAGGGGACTGGTACTTATAGTTTCTTCACCTTGACCTGAAACGAATTGTTTATCATTCTCCATGTCCACACATCGTCAATTCGTGTTTCCGTAACCTACACCTGTCGTCCCTAAACTTAAGATGAAGATAGTGAACAGTCGACTCATTGAACCTGTTCAACGAGATATAAAAGTAAATACCTCTTACTTCATTCAAACGAGAATATAGAGTCTGTATATTAAAGACGACGACGACGACGATTCAACGAAGTCAGCACAGGCTGAGACACGCTGGGGTATCTGCCGTCGGGTGGTCCGAGGGGGTAGGGACCCTAAGAGGTCCGTTCTTGTGACCTCACCCAACGGTAAAGGAAGAGGTTACATACTTTCACTTTTCACTTTCACTTCAGCGAGTCAGCACAGGCTGAGAATCGCTGGGGTACCTGACGTCGGGTGATCCGAGGAGGTAGGTACCCTATATTAAAGATGGAGGGGGATTTTCGTATACCCCGAAGGGACCACCGAGTCACCATTTCTTAGACGGACGTTACACCCTCTGTACCCAAACTAGGGACCTACCCCTTCTATGGGACCTCTTCCCGTACCATTGGGTGAGATCATAAGAATGGACCTCTTAGCGGTACCTGTCTCCACGGACCACCCGACGTCAAGTACACCAGTGTTTCCCAGTCTGTGTTGACTCGCTGATTCGTGTGTTTTCGTATAGAAGGGAGAAACATAGAATGGGAAATCTAAATCCGTAAAAGATGATGGTGATGAACAGAGTAACGGGGATCTCGGGAAGGTACTTCTCAAAACTTAGATTGGGACAGAAAAATCAAGGAACCGGTGGTGTAAAAGACAGTTAGGACCTAATGAAATTCCGAGGGGGGGGGGGAAAACCGAAACGAGAGTTCGAAAAAGGGAACATTAGTGGACCAGAAAAGAAATATATTACATTGAACTTATAAAGGACGTTCAAATACTAAGAACTATAATGTAAAAAAGAAAAACAAACAAAAAAAGGACTACCATTTAGTGTTTTTAGGTAGGGGATATGTTGTCTCTTTTAATTTCTGTCAGTTTGAAAGGGATCCTGTATTGATCATAATTATTAAGCCACGTGTAAAATAAATTATAATATGTATTGGTACTAATTTTGACCCACGTATAAAATAAATTATAATATGTATTCGTGATACTTGTAAAACCACGAATCAAGGAGATAATTGTTAAACACATATAAGATGCATTATATACTGTGTTGGTGATAATTGTAAAACCATGTGTAAAATCGATTACAACACATATTCACATATTTCCAAAAGTCGTAATAGTAAATTGGTATATACAACAACTTTATAAAGGTACCATCACAATATCTACATATAGTTATAAGAAATTTTTAACCAAAAAATAATTTATGACTAACTTTTGTTTTCTTATAAATACTTCGTACGTATTCTACTTTTCTTAAAAGTACGTCACTTGTGAGTACAACTATTGTGAGACAAATTCTTTGTCTTGTAACAGTAATGGAAACTTAAGGACAAGGGAAGAAGGAGTCAACATTGAGAATGGTACATAAAGGAGAATAGTATAAGAATGAAAAGTCAAATCGAACGTGTACAAACATATGGATTCGTTATTTAACAAAAACACACAAAAACTTTAACTACATTTTTCTAGTAAGACATGTAACTTTGAACTAAAGGAGGGGAGATAAGATACAGAGAAAACCCCAACAGTTCCTCTTAACCGTAGAAGTCTATAACTTAGAAGGTCGGGTACTTGCATTATATATGGAGGTAAATAAATCCAGAAAAATTTTACAGAAAGTTATATCAAATAGTAAAAGAGGGATTTACAGAACGAATAGAAAACAATCTAAATAAGGATCTATCTATAACGAAAAACTAAATAAGATTTACCAGAGAAATCTTCAATCGAAAGATCGAGAAACAACAACCATCTATTTTCACGTTAACTGAAAATTTTTTACTTTGACGAATAAATTGTAGACCTTTGTCTCTTCGTTGTGTAAATAACAAATACTTATGAATATCGACATTACTTTAAAATATTTAAACCAACCTTTCTACCTGTGTTGGAAGTCCTACACAAAAAGCCTCTCCGTCTCCCTTACTCTAACTCTTCTCCGTCTTTCTCCTGTAATTATCATAGATATTGTAAAATAAAGAAATACTTCGTTTATCTTGATTTATAATTCCAAACAACTCCGACGTATCGGTCACGTACTCACTAACAAAATAATAAGAAACACGGAAAAACTTTATCCAGTATTAAATTTTTTTTACTCTATGTGTTATAATTAATACAAAAGTTTTATTTATTGAAAGTACTACCTACTGGAGTCTTAGATAATTAAGATAACTAATAAGATTTAACCTGGAAAAAAATTTCACCCCCTACACTCGACTTGGGTTCGAGGTCTACACTAACAAAAAACACGAAATATCAATTTATTTAGTTTACTGTTACTTTACAGTTTGTAAAATGTATTCCTAGACCTAAAGACTTAAGAGAGTCTTTCAATCTTTTAGACTGTTGTGATACAAAAGTACGTCATTTATCGATTAATCCATACTTATTCATCATCGACGGACCACTGACAAATAATACTTTTTAAAGTTCATAAAAACTTTCTTATAAATCTTTCTTCTCGTATTCTCGAGGGACTATAGGTAGTAGCTTTAAGTTGTTAATAACTGAGTACCGGCTGAATCAATGTAGATAAAAACGACTAGGTACCCAATAAAACTTCGTTTAGGGTCTGTGACATAATAAAGTAGGAATTTATGAAGTCAACAATAACAACAAATCAGCGGGTCAGTACAGACTGAGAAAATACTAGGGTGTCTAACGCTAAAAGGACCGTTCTTATGACCTCACCCAACGGTAAAGGTAAGAGGTCCCCTTAGAAGGATTGGATCCTTAACTTGGACTCAGAGGACGTAACGTCCATCTAAAAACCATAATTAGAGATTTTTGATTCTTGAAAGTCTTTTACATTGGTACTAAAATAACAGTATGGATTTTTTAAATCGTCATTAAGAAATTATATTAGTTTATGGGTTAGTTATAAGTTTTAAAGAGGTAAAAGAGTCGAAATAAAATGACAAACGGGTTTATTCTTAAGTTAATTCCAGGAATGTGACGTACACGAACTATATAAAGACTTTGGAGACCCTAGAACATCACTTCGAATCTAGTTGTGACAGGTTATTTTAATAGACACTATTATTTTTTACAAGATATACACACATAGGTTACACCGTCGATGATCGGTATTATACCGGTAACTCGTGAACTTCACACTGATCACGTTGACTCCTTTACTTAAAAATTAAATTCAAATTAATTTCTACAAAGGAATATCAAATAATTTTCTTTTAAGTGTATGGTGTCTGAAGTGGAAAACTTAAAATTATATTAGTGTTCAACATGTAACTAGTGGTGATTAAGATCGTGTAAATACAGTAGAGACTTTCTTTGGGTAAGTGTTAGTGATGGGTAAAGGGGACGGGGGTTGGGAGTCGTTGGTAATTAGATGTCAGAAAGAGATGCCTAAACGGGTAAACCTATAAAGTATACTCCTTGAATATGTTATATATCGGAAAACATAGACCGTAAAAAATGAAACGTATTACAAAAGTTCCAACTAGTTGACTACGTACTTACGTATAGTCAATTAAATACATTAAACTACCGGTATATTACGAGGTAACATACGTATATGGTATCAAACGAATAGGAAAGTGGTCGACTACCTGTAAACTCAATCAAGATGAAAAATTGAGAATACTCATTACAATGCTACTTGTAAGTAATGTTCAAAGACACACCTGTATACAAAAGTTAAGAGGATTCGTATTATGGATTTCTACCTTAAAGACCCAGTATACCATTGAGACACGAACTGAAAATATCTTTGACGGTTTATCAAAAGGGGTAGTCTTTATATATGTCCAAGGTTTAAAAGGTGTAGACGTAGTTGTCAACAATAACAGGTAGAAAAACTCACATTGGTTAGATCACACACCAAAACTACAGGTAAAGGGTTTGTTGATTTCTATCACTTGTAAAACAGTACACAAATACCGGTAAACATATAGAAGAAACCTCTTTACAAATAAGTTTAGGAAACAGGTAAAAATTTGACCCAGTGAAAAAAACAACTTAACATGTTTAAGAAATATATAAGAGATATATTCACGGAAGTATCTATATAATAAAAGTTTATAAAAGAGGGAAAGACACTCAACAGAAAAGTAAAAGAACTACAGGGGGTTTCGTACTTTCAAAATTTTAAACTACTTTCGTTGAATAGATAAAAAGAAAACAACGAACACGAAATCCACAGTATGGTTCTTTTGGTAACGGATTTGGTTCAGGTTCGAAATGAGGATATAAAAGTAAGTTCTCAAAATATCAAAATTAAGAATATATATCATAAACCAGGTAAAGTTGAATTAAAAACAAACACCACACTACTGGTACACAACCACACATTGTCCCCATGCTTGAGTAAGAATCCTATACCTCTGGGTCCAAAACGTCGTCATATGTAACTTTTCTAATAAGAAAGGGTGTAACTTAACAGAACCGTGGGAACAGTTTTTAGTTAACGGGTATTTACATTCTCAAATAAAGACCTGTGGGTTAAAATAAGGTGACTAGACATATACTGGAAATATGGTCACTGTGTGACGGAACTAATAATATCAAGACATCATTCAAAACTTTAACCCTTCACACTTAGAAGGTTAAAACAAGAAGAAAAAGTTCTACCAAAACTGACAGGAAACACAAAGGTACACTTAAAAGTCTAGTCTAAAAGACGTTTTTCGCATAATTTAATACAATCACTAAAGTAATTTAAAAATATAGTTAAACTTCTCGTAACACCAGAAGGTTTAGAATTCAGAAGGTTAGGTACTTCAAGTATAGAAAGGTAAATGAGTCCAGAGAAAATCAAAGAAAGTGACTAAAAAACAAAACATCAAATGTACAGGTTCAGAACATGAAGAAGCCAATTTAACTAAAGAGTCATAAAATAAGAAAAACTACGGTGAAATTTACAATTAAATCGAAAGTTTATCAAGTAACAATTACATATCTTTATGTTAACTAAAGACACATAACTAGTACATAAGGACTCTCGTTACAACTTACCTCACCGTTCTTATTTGTAAGAACAGAACAAAGACTAGAATCCCTCACTCGTAGAATATAACGTGACAGTCTATACTACAT
Organism: Capra ibex; assembly: GCA_006410555.1. Classification (NCBI taxonomy): domain Eukaryota; kingdom Metazoa; phylum Chordata; class Mammalia; order Artiodactyla; family Bovidae; genus Capra; species Capra ibex. Next base: position 24,414,640 of record SJYO01038709.1, read on the forward strand.
CGACACACACACACACACACACACACACACACACACACTCTCTCTCTCTCTCTCTCTCTCTCTCTCTCTCCGAAATTAATCTAACTCCTTTAAGGAAGGATAAGGATCAAACAGTTCCCAAAAATAGTTTTTTCCGACAACGTAAAACAGTTCACGAAAAGACATAGATAACTCTACGAGTACTCCAAAAACAAGAAATAAGATAATTTTACTATACAATGTAGTTTAAAGTCTACGATTTGGTTGAAACGTAAGAACCTTATTAAGGGTGAACCAGTACTACGTATTAGGAAAAATATGTAAATGACCTAAACCAAACAATCGTAAAACGACTCCTAAAGACATAGAGATAAGAATTCCCTATAAGTATTTAAAAGAACACTATAGAAATAGACCAAAACCACAGTCCCATTATGACCGGATTATCTTACTTAATCCTTCACAAGGGAAAAGAAGATACAAAACCTTCTCAAACACTTCCTAGCCACGATTAAGAAGGAAATTTACGAGTCCTACTCCTGTACTTTACACCTATATTGGGTTCTCTCGTGTTTTATCACTTTTCATAGTTCAAAATCCTAGAGTCTCGTTACCCCGTCACGATAAATACTCCTATAGTCCTGTTCCCTCTGAACTCTCGGTTCCGAAGTCACCTCCTCTTTTCCTTCAAGGACGTCTTTATGACAGTTTCCATGAGGGAGGACGACGGTTCCCGAGAACACAGAACATCTTTCCGAGATTTGACGTGCTACTGGAGTAAGGAGTTTTCTTTAAGAGGTTGGTCAATATAGAAAGGAAAAAGTGTCCGATCAAGCCCGAACGAGTTTTCACAATCGAGACGGCCGGAGAGGACACGAAAGAAATAGGTACCCACACACATTGTGTCTAAGAAACTTGTAGTTATTGTCACGAAGGGGTCGCGACCAGGACTGTACGGGGTTTGACAGAAGTCAATGAAGTCCCCCACAGATCGTTAAGAGTCTTGATCCAATGAAAGTCAAATAAATAAACGAATTTTTTCTACGTACGGTAAAGTCTACAAAGAAACACCATCTACACAGTCTCCTCCTCCTTAACCTTCGATCCACAGTACCTTTTTTTTGTTTCGATCTTCTTTTCAATGTTCAATGTCTTCTGACTCTTGGAAACTAGACCCCATAAATCTTCATAAGTAAGACAGGATTAGGGACTAAATAGGGTTACAAACCTTCTTCAGGACTGTGTAGTCTCACCTACGAGTCATTTATAAACGATTTACCTTTTGACCAGAAGGATCCACCACGATCACCAGTTCTCGGGTTGACGATTACGTCCTCTAGATTCTCTACGTCCAAGCTAGGACCCACTCCTTCCAGGGGACCTCTTCCCTTGACGATGGGTGAGGTCATAAGAACGACCTCTTAGGGTACCTACCTCCTCGGACCTCCCGATGTCGGGTATCCCAACGTTTCTCAGTCCGTGTCGACTACGTTGAAACGTACGTACGTGTGTTTACCTTTTGGAAACTTAATTACTTAGATTCTGAGATACACAAATATCCTCTGTCATGCACCCTTCATGGATATCTTCATGTTTTCACCTCCTTAGTTTTACGAGTCTCCTCTATCGTGTACACTTGTTGGTCCCGTTATCTACCTACCTACACAGTCTGAGTCCGGGATCTAAAAAACCTGTCTAAACTAAATTCTATAAAACAAGACAATGAAGGAATTCTCTCAGTAAGAATAATCTGAACGAAAATACAAACCTTTTATAGGAGGGAATCTTCCGTCTCCGGCAGACGTGCACCTGACACACTCTACACCACATAACTTCTCCTGTGACCTGAACCTTAGTCTTTCACTCTCAAGGTCGAGATGATGAACGGGGTGTCTTTGTAAATATTTGTGTGTTCCGTCGTTAGCAGGTACTTATTCTCAGTCGGTTGTGTCCTTTTTCCCTTTTGTTTGTAGTTTCCCATCTTAACAACCAATTCCTGGGATTTGATTCATAAAATTTTTATCAATTTCTCTTTTATTCACTCGCTTTAATATTCTTCCTAGGGTGAGAATTCTAGTATATCTAAATCTCTCTTCTTCCCTTTGAAGATCTTTATTTTCATATAAATAACTTTACTTTTAAAGTCACATAACCAATATTAGTGAAAAGTTTGTAAATTATAATAAACCATTTTGACCTCTATGAGTTAACAGAATTTCTTCAATATTCATGTTTTAATTCGTGATCTTTTTTTTAGTGTTCAAAGAAGGACTTGTGATTGTCTTAAATATTCAATGTTATCGTTTCTTTTGTGTATTACTTCTTTTTTTTTTGGTCAATGTACCTATATGGATCTCTCACAGTATGTCTCACTACATTCAGTCTTTCTCTTTTTACTTATAGTATAAAATTACATATATGCACCTTGGATCTTTTGACCATACACGACACGACACGATTCAACGAAGTCAACAAAGACTGAGAAACACTTGGACACCTGGTATCGGACAGACCGAGGAGACCGGTACCCTAAGAGGTCCGTTCTTATGACCTCCCCCAACGGTACGGGAGGAGGTCCCCTAGAAGACCTGCGTCCCTGACTTAGTCGTCGAGGACACCGAGAACGTAAAGTCCGTCTAAGAAATGGAGACTCGGTACCCCCTTCGGGTCTTTTTACTATAATCAAGTCAAGTCAAGTCAACGAGTCAGTACAGGCTGAGAAACGCTGGGGTACTTAGCGTCGTACGGTCCGGAGGGACAGGTAGTGGTTGAGGGCCTCAAGTGAGTCTGAGTACTGGTAGCTCAGGCACTACGGTAGGTCGGTCGAGTAGGAGACAGCAGGGAAGAGGAGGACGGGGGTTAGGGAGGGTCGTAGTTTCAGAAAAGGTTACTCAGTTGAGAAGCGTACTCCACCGATTTCATGACCTCAAAGTCGAAATCGTAGTAAGGAAGGTCTCTTTAGGGTCCCGACTAGAGGAAGTCTTACCTGACCAACCTAGAGGAACGTCAGGTTCCCTGAGAGTTCTCAGAAGAGGTTGTGGTGTCAAGTTTTCGTAGTTAAGAAGTCTCGAGTCGGAAGAAGTGTCAGGTTGAGAGTGTAGGTATGTACTGGTGACCTTTTTGGTATCGGAACTGATCTGCCTGGAATCAGCCGTTTCATTACAGAGACGAAAACTTATACGACAGATCCATATCTATTAGGATAAACGTTTCGTCTTTATCTCTATGTCTACACCTCTTGTTTATATATCTATGGTTCCCCATTTCCCCTTCCTACCCTCCTTACACCTCTAACCCTAACTGTACATATGTGATAACTATGATACATGTTTTATCTATTGATTAATCTTGGACGACAAATCGTGTCCGCCTCTTCCGTTACCGTGGGGTGAGGTCATGAGAACGGACCTTTTAGGGTACCTACCTCCTCGGACTATCCGACGTCAGGTAGCCCAGCGCTTCTCAGTCCGTGCTGACTCGTTGAAGTGAAAGCGAAAAGTGAAAGTACGTAACCTCTTCCTTTACCGTTGGGTGAGGTCACAAGAACGGACATCTTAGGGTCCCTGTCCCCCGAGGACAGATACCCCAGCGTGTCTCAGCCTGTGCTGACTTCACTGAATCGTCATGTCGTGTCCCTTGAGATGAATTACGTGACGCTACTGGACTCACCCTTCCTTCAGGTTTTCCCTGTCCAATATACATATACATACCGACTAAGTAAAACGACGTGTCATCTTTGATTGTTGTATTTCTTTGATGTGTGGTTACTTTTGATCAACTGTTTTTCTTTTTGTCATGTATATGTACCATATGTACCACTAATGTTATATTTGATCATGTAGTCTCAACTCTATTTTTTTATACAGGATAGTTACACACTCCCGAAGGGACCACCGAGTCGACTATTTCTTAGGCGGACGTTACGTCTTCTGGACCCAAGCTCTGGACCCAAGTTAGGGACCCAACCCTTCTAGGGAACCTCTTCCCTTTCAGATGGGTGAGGTCATAGGACCGGACCTCTTAAGGTACCTGACATATCAGGTACCCTAACGTTTCTCAACCTGTGCTGACTCACTGAAAGTGAAAGTGAAGTAGTTACACACTTATCCGAATCTGTCATGTAAACAAAATTTTTTCCACACTTACCCGAATTGAGTGGATGATTTTCTTTTTATAAAAGAATTTTTTTTATTAAAATCAATAAATAAAAACCAACACGACTCAGAAACAACGATGTACCCGAAAGGGATCAACGTCTCTCCCGATGAGAACCAACGTCACACGTTTCAAGAATAACGCTACCGAAGAGAGTAGTACCTCGTACCGGAGATCCCACGTGTGTGAAGTCATCAACGTCGTGCACTCGAGTCATTAACGTCGTGGGTCCGAGATCTCGTGTCCGAGTTATCAACACCGTGTGCACGAATCAACGAGGCACCGTACACCCTAGAAGGTCCTGATCCCTAGTTTGACTACAGAAGACGTGACCGTACCTCGGTAGTCCCTTTGGACTTTTTATAAACGTTATACCGAATTTTCGTTCTGAGTTTACATACCACATACCTCTATGTAGGTTCAACTCAGTATGTCCGATTTTTATTTCTGTACCCGTTTGCCTTTATTGTTTATTCACCCCGAAAACTAGGAACTATAGTTTATTTCATATTAAGTCCGGTTTTTATTAATTAACACTGTTTTGTCTATTGAATATTACGTTTTTAGGTTAAAATATTATAATTCATATTGTAAATACTTAGAAATTTTTAGAAAATTTTCGTCTTTGATATCTACGTTCTACTATGTCTATCTTTATCTAACGATCATCCTTTGAAGTTGTCCAGTAAAGATCACGTCTTATCTAGTTCACCGTCTTTGTATTCCTATGTCTTTTTCATTTGTTGTATTAGTTATTTTACCTAGAGTGACTAGATATTCCTTGAAATCCTGGTTTATTATCACTCATACGTACGGAAGGAAGAGTTAACGTGTATCTTGTTAATGTTTTTAGGTAGTTTATAATCCAGTGTTTCTTTCGATGTCATCCAAGATATATTACCTTTATAATGTTTGTTGTGAAATAATAGTGTCACTTTATTTTGATCTTATTTTTTCATACTTTTGTGATGCATGGTCTTTGATGACCTATGTAAATCTTTAGTCTCCTTTCTAAGTATGAGAATTTGTGAATGTAGTTATTTTATTGTCACTTACTTAAAATAGTTGAATTTTTCACTCTCTTTCTTGTTCTTTACTTGGTTTTCTTTCGTGTTCCTTCTTTTTTTGCTTCTATTCTCATTTTTCAATCACTTCTAATCCTAATCTTTGGTTATCCAGTCTCATTATTTAGTTTTAAGACCAAGAAACTTTTTTCATTGTTTTATATATTTGGTGACCGATGTAATTAGTTTACCTTTACCCTCTTTGTGTTGATGTTTTATTCTTTCTGTTTCTTCTTTATCTGTTCCTACCTCGTTTTTTGAACTCACACCCGATGTTTACCCTTGTCTTGCTTCAAGTCAAGTTACCAAGTTAGTACAGGTTGAGAAACGCTGGGGTACATGACGTCGTACGGTTCGAAGGGACAGAAAGTGGTAGAGGGTCTCAAACGAGTTTGAGTACAGGTAACTCAGTCACTACGGTAGGTTGGTAGAGTAGGAGACAGTAGAGGAAGAGGACGGAAGCTAGAAAGGTCGTAGTCCTAGAAAAGATTAATCAATCAAGAAACGTAGTCCACCGGTTTCATGACCTCGAAGTCGAACTCGTAATCAGGAAAGTTACTTATAAGTCTTGACTAAAGGAAATGTTGACTGATCAAACTAGAGGAACGTCAGGTTCCTTGAGAGTTCTCAGAAGAGGTTGTGGTGTCAAGTTTTCGTAGTCAAGAAGTCACGAGTCGAAAGAAGTATCAGGTTGAGAGTGTAGGTATGTACTGATGACCTTTTTGGTATCGAAACTGATCTGCCTGGAAACAACCGTTTCCTTACAGAGACGAAAAATTATACGACAGAATCCAACCAGTATCGAAAAGAAGGTTCTTCTTTAACAGAAAATTAAAGTACCGACAGCAGTGGTAGACGTCACTAAAACCTCAGGTTCTTTTAGTTCAGACAGTGACAAAGGTAACAAAGGGGTAGATAAAAGGTACTTCACTACCCTGGTCTACGGTACTAGAAACAAAAAACTTACAACTCAAAATTCGGTCGAAAAAGTGAGAGAAGAAAGTGAAAGTAGTTCTCCGAGAAAACAGGGAGAAGCGAAAGACGGTATTCCCACCACAGTAGACGTATGGACTCCAATAACCATAAACAGAACCGTTAGAACTAAGGTCGAACACGAAGTAGGTCGGACTGTAAAGTGTACTACATGAGACGTATATTCAACTTATTCCTCCCACTGTTATATGTTGGAACTGCATGAGGAAAGGGTTAAACCTTGGTCAGACAACAAGGTACAACCCAAGATTGACAACGAAGAACTGGATGTATGTCCAAAGAGTCCTCCGTCCATTCCACCAGACCATAAGGGTAAAGATAATTCTTAAAAGGTATCAAACAACACTAAATGGGTCGGTTTCCGAAACCGCATCAGTTTTACTTACTTCGACTGACAAAAAGTTTATTCATTGTCTTCATTGTATTAGTGAGATTTGTCCCTCCCCTCGTAGTTTCACCCCTTTGTGTGTGTTCAATAAAACCATGTGTCATAAAAATGATTTATGTAACTGATTTCCTTTTTTTTGGACTTTCTTTTTTTTTCTGACTTGCGGATATAACTTGAAATCAATCATCCGAACAAAAGTGTTACTACACTCAATCGATAAAACATTGACAAAACCCCCCAGAAAATCGTAACTCGTTTATTCATTGATAAAACTTCCCCTTAGTCTGAAGAATGTCAAACTCTTCCCGCAATATCTACACCTTTCCCCTTGAGCTTGTACATGAGGTAACACAACTGACTTTGACCTGTATAGTCATATTTGAGTACCCAAAATTATAGATAGATAGATAGATAGGTTTCTGTCTTTAATTTTCTCTATTTCGATAGACACGGATAGATATCGGGTGGTCCGAGGAGACAGGTACCCCTAAAAAGGTCCGTTCTTATGACCCAACGGTACGGGAGGAGGTCCCCTAGAAGGGTTGGGTCCCTAACTTGGATCCAGAGGACGTAACGACCAACTAAGAGATGGTAGACTCGGTGGTTCCTTCGTATAGATGGATATAGATGTCTATAGAGCTTATAGAACATCACCGTCTCATGTTTCTTCACGAACTTTTTACCTGTTTTCCTGTCTTCTCAGTCGAACCTCCTTTAAAGTGACTGATTTGCATCCTGTAAAAAAATGTAGTTTTATTTGTTATCATTGTAATATTATGTGACTTATTTTGTTCTCGGATATCTTGTAAGACTATATTTACTTACTTATTTACTTATTAATCCTTTTTTAAATAACGAACATAATCTTACGGTTGATTTTATACATCTTCCTTACCACCTCAATGTAGGAAACCGGTAGTCTTATCATTATTTACTACGCCCGTTTTAGTAGTTAACTGTAATCATTAAATTACTCATTGAACCATAAATGTATCAAGGTTTACTAGAGGACTGTCTTAAGAATGATTAATTTTTTCCGTTTTTTTTTTTTTTTTCTGTGATGTCACCTCTTTGAACCATATGTCATGGAATTGGTTCACTGACTTCAACTGAAGTGGTAACTACCAATTTTATGTGTAATACGTGGACGAGGAAACTACTGACTCTTCTTGTGTCTGAAAGAGAACACCACAAGGACGGTTTTACGGTATTTGTTTTTCGATCATTAAACACTACAATCTACTCTAGAACTGGTCTATAAAATTTGATAAAAAATTAAAAACGATTTTTCTTGTAAAACCCCTGTTAACTGTTTTAAATGCAATTTATAAATATCACTCTTTATTATAAAATAATTATGGTTGAAATGCTAAAACTAATAACATGAAATCAATATATTCTCGTACAGAAACAATAATCCTTTATATTTGACATCATAAATCCCCATTTTCCCATACTATAGACCATAAATGAGATTTTACCTTTTGAACACATACGTCTCCTTTACTATTTTATGTACCATTTTATATTTTGTTAACCCCTTTAAACCCACTTCCCATTTGTCCTCAAGAAACATGATAAGAAGGTTGGAAAGATAACCAAAACTTAATAAAGTTTAAATTTTTCATTCTTTTTCTTTATAAATTTTTATAAACATTCTTCTACGTCTTCTTATTAAAACAAGATATCCTTAAAAACTTAAGTACATGTTTCGTGTTTGGTATTACCCTTTCTTACTAGATAAACTCATCTCATTTTACTGTATAAGTACATGTTATTTCTTTAGATATGTACCTCTTTGGTTTGACGTTTTCTACTCTTTTATAAACGATACGGATTCTAAGCATAGGTCTTCTATCAAAATTTTAATGTTTACTAGTTTATCTTTTTAGTCGTTTCCTATACTTACCTACCCAGTGTCTTATTCTATTCTTCGGACACTTTTCTACTGATTGACGTGATCCTTAATCCCTCTTTGTTTAATTTTATTGTCACCGTATGGTAAAGTATAAATAAGTTTACTAACAAGTTTTAATGTGTCAAACCATTATTGAACAACTTTCCTACATCCACTTTCCCTTGAAAGAATTAACCAAATTTCCAAGACCTCTAGATCATCTCAACTTACACACTCGTTAAGGTGGAAATCTATACATCGGATCTATTAGAGGTTTCTTTGTCCTCTCCCAACGAGAGAGGTCGTAACTATCGATCACTTTTTAACCTTTTGTTGGAGTATCAGTAGTTGTCTACCTAGTGACTAAACACCATATTAGTATGTTAAGCAAATTTTACTTACTTTGTCTCGATGTACACAATTGTACATCTTTAGAGTTTTTTTTTTAGAATCCACTTTTTTCGTACATCGTCTTCAAGTATCCCACTTTAATTTTTTCTGTCTTTTAGGCATTACATATAAAAATTCCTTATTCTTTTCTCTCTCAAGGACGGGACCCTTTTAACCACCCGTAAACTTCTCCCAGTTCATTTCCACTAATGTAACGTCATGGTGTTTTCGGTGGTAATCTTGCCCGTCGATTATAGCCCGCTCACCTCTTCCACCTCCTTGCGAAGGGCCTTTACAGTTTCGGAAGGTGTGGAGAGAGGGCGGGACTTGGTTCGGGACTTTCTGTTCTTCCCCAATGGGTCCACTCTCTACCGTTCCTTCCCACAAAGGTCGTCGATCACTTTAAACGTTTTAGGGTTTCCCGTCCTTGACATCTCAAACCAAATCTTTGACAGTCACTAAGGAGCCTCGACCTCATCTCCTTGCCCCGTTTCTTTCCCTACCTCCCGCAAGCACCCGTGGATGACTGTATCCGAGACTGGTCCGATTCCTTAACCGGACAGAGCACTGTCGATCTTCTTATAACTTCGACTTCTCATTGTCCACGTGGTACTTAATATATTCTCCTACCGAGACCTCCGTTCTAATCCACAAAACAAACAAAGACAAAATTTTCTTTTGGTCTGTTCTTTATTATCCCAGAGCTGACTCTGTCTCCTACACCACCGACTTTCAATGGGCCTCACAGGTTGGTCATCTCATCCTGAGCCCCTCCCTCATCGACATCCACACCCCTCGCCTCGGCGACCGGACCCATAGAACCCTCGGACCACCTCACTGTCTCCGGTGAAAAACACGGTGGACTGAGGCGGGGACCGGTGGTACTGACGTGGTCCTTGCTCGTAGGATGTTTTACAAAGCAAGTTTGCCTTCATGTCTCCTTCTTGACTCCTACCACCAATGGCGACTTACCTAAAAGAGCCACCAGCACCACCCTCCCCCCACCCTCTGTGAACCCCAAACACACCGAACCCTAAGTAGACCTTGCAAAATTAATGTTTCGTTTTCGACCACATTTACATTGCACATGACCACAATGTAAAGACACTCGTGTGCCCACAGTAAAATAAAAGACGTGAGAAGACATACTTGATTTAAATTATTGGTTTACCGCTCTTTGTCTTTGCACGTTCTTTGTCTCCTCGAAGTCACGTCCTTCCCGAAACTCGGGATAGTTCCCAATTTTGTCGTTCGCCGCCCCCGCCCCTTGCCACGCCATCTGTCGGAAACACACACGTGCGCCGAACACCTCTCTTTTCGGAGCCCCCTCTGGCCAGGGGCCGACTCACCCAGCCCACCCGCCCCCCCTCCGCGGGCGCGCCTCGAAGGCGGATCGGGGCGGGGCCGGGGCGGGGCCGGGGCGGGGCTCGGGGGCCGGGCGCCTTCGGGGAGGAGGAAGGCACTGTGGCGGAGGCAGAGATCCATTGCACCTCACCCCCCCTCCGTCCCCGAGTTTGTTTCGCCGGCTTTCCACCGGCGACGGACGACCGGAGAAAAGAGCCTGGGAACTGGCAGCCTTCAAGCTTTAGTACCGGGACGGAGACGACGGGCCGTTGTCGAAGTTGGTATTACACTCATCTCTCCCGTGGGCTCCAGTCTTCAGGGTCGGTTTCAAACCCCAGGTCCACACTGGTGATGGGGCCGGAGGATTGCGACGAAGCGGAAGACACCTAACCCGCGTCGAACCCAGATTGAAACACCCGAGAACCTGATGGAGGGGAACGGGGAGACAGGTCGACGTAGATCTACGAAAGGGATGTAATCTATGTCTGCATCTCAGGAATATCTACGATTCTGGGAGCTTCCATCCTAACTACTATCAGTGGCTACTCGCAACTTCCACACGATCCCCGACACGAAATTAGTGGAATGTGCCGCAATCTACGAGGGTTGTCGGGAAAATAGTCGATAAAAATTAAGGATAAAATGTCAACTTCTTTGACTCCGTGTCTCGCTACTCAGTCAGTGAGTGACCGGTCTCGATGTGTCAGAGTCACCACTTCGACCCAAAGGAGGTCCGTTGGCCAGAGGTGTCGGGTCCTTGGATTAGTGAGAGGAATTATGGGAAACACTTTCTCAAACAATAATTTCACTTCTTTGGACCGTGAGAGTTCCGACCATCCCCCACCTATTCCCAAGGTGACCGGATATTTCAAACTAGGATTTGTAATATCTCTCGTCCTAGGTTTGAACATCAAGAAAGAAGTAAATCCTAACCCTTACCAAGTAAAGTTTTGTTCTACTTTCATGGTTTGTTGTGTTGTAATTTTTGGGACTCGTGCGTTATTGAAAACGGTCATTTATGGTAGAAGAAATTAGGTCTTGTCTTTTTACTAAGTCCAAAAACAAACGTGACCAGGGATGAGCAATGAACCCAAAAGGTCTACATAGACATTCTTCCCTTTAACTACCTTGGTGAGTTCCATAAACACATTTGGAGACCATTCAAATCTTTTGTCCGACGTCTAACTTCGTAAACTGAAATACCTACGACTTGTCACAGACATAGGTTCAACAACCGGGATGCCATGGTCAAAAGAACATCGAAGTCCGGTCACGTAAGACTGGGGACGTCCAACCGACCAGTCAAGTCGAACAAAGAACTGGTGACCAAACACGAAAGAACCGACTACCTATCTCCGACCGGAAGGTAGGATTACAACGGGAAACCATTCTAATAACAACAAATCAACACAGGTTAAGAAACACTGAGGTACCTGACATCGGGCGGTCCGAGGAGACAGGAATCCTAAAGGGTCGCTTCTTATGACCTCACCCGACGGTAAAGGATGAAGTCCCCTAGAAAGACTGGGTCCCCAGGGTGGGTGCAGAGAACACAGAGGACTTAACCGTCCACCTAAGAAATGGTGACTCGGTGGACCCTTCGGGAACCATTCTAATTCGATCAGTGTTTAATTCATTTTGAGGACTTTCTGTCCCGTACTTTTTCCTAAGGTCTTTATTTCTTCGTACGACACATTTTCATTAAGATTAGTTTTAACTTACATCTCGGGTGTCGAAACCTGTATCGTTGTGAAGTCTAGGAGTCGAGAGTGTATGTCACTAATTCTCACCCTTCTTGTCACCAACCTACTCTATAAAATTTTAGACGTTCCGACATGACTCACATGAAAACGAAAAAATTTCAAAAAAAAAATAACACTTCATATTCTGTACATGTCTTTTTACGTGTTACTTACGAATATCTTACCTATAGTTCTTCCTTTTATAATGGTCCTGAGGGTTTTGTAGTTGGAACTGATCCCAACGGTCTAAATCGTTCATTTTTATGTACAGGGTTTATCACGTACCCTAGATGAATATAATTTTCTAAGAGACAACAAATGGACTTTAAGTATAAATTGACTCGTCGAACATAAAATGTACCGTTGGGATGGATACTGGGAAAGACCAGTAATGTGGAAAAGATAAGAGGCTTCTGTTGATGAGAGGACCGACGATAGTGACATCAAGTCAAACCGAACGAAAACTTTAAACACAGTCACCTTTACAGACCAAAAATAAGAAAACACCGAAAAAAAAAAAAAAATTCGAGTCGTAATACAAACACTCTAAACTAGTACACAGACAGATATCTCTATCAAACATACAAAAGTGACGAGACCTTATAAGATGACATACCCACAACTTTCACTTTCACAATCAGGGAGTCAGCACAGGTTGAGAAACGTTGGGGTTCCTGACATTGGCCGGTCCGAGAAGACATATACCCTAAAGGGTCCGTTTTCATGACCTCACCCATCGATAAGGGAAGAGGTCCCCTAGAAGGATTGGGTCCTTAACTTGGGTCCAGAGGACGTAACGACGTTCTAAGAATTGGTAGACTCAGTGGTCCCTTCGGGACATATATACGTCCTTCTATGACATACCCATACCGTGGTAAATATATGTGTCAAATGAGAACTGTCTCTAATCCAAACAAACCCCAATAATTTTTATCAAACGACACTGACAACAAGTACAGAGACTCATGTTAACGGTCTAGTTTACCATAAGAAAAAAATTTTTAGTTCAAGAAAAAAATTTATATTAAAATTTTAAAGAGTGTACCGTAAGAACCCAAGTGGAAACTATCTACGACAGTATCACGAAGTCAAGTCAAGTCAGTGAGTCAGCACAGGTCGTGAAACACTGGGGGACCTGACGTCGTGCGGTCCGAAGGGACAGGTAACGGTTGAGGACCTCGGATGACTTTGAGTACAGGTAACTCAGCCACTACGGTAGGTTGGTAGAGTAGGAGACAGTAAGGGAAGAGGACGGAAGTCAGAAAGGGTCGTAGTCCCAGAAAAGTTTACTCAGTCAAGAAACGTAGTCCACCGACTTCATAACCTCAAAGTCGAAGTCGTAGTCGGGAAGGTCACTTATAAGTCCTGACTAAAGAAAATCCTACCTGACCAATATCACGAATATATTTAAATTTAAGGGTGGTCGTAAAATAAAAGGACAACCTAGTGTTGTTTCAAACCTTTTAAGAAATTCTCTACCCTTATGGTCTAGTGGAATGGACGGAGGACTCTTTGGACTGTTCTTCGTTGTTAATCTTGGTCTGTACCTTGTTGTTTGACCAAGGTCTAACCCTTTCCTCATACAGTTCCGACATATAACAGTGGGACGAATAAATTATATATACGTCTTGTGTAGTACACTTTACGACCCGACCTACTTCGTGTTCGACCTTAGTTCTAACGACCCTCTTTATAGTTATTGGAGTCGATGCGTCTACTGTGGTGGGAATACCGTCTTACGTTTCTTCTTACTTTTTCGGAGAACTACTTTCACTTTCTTCTCTTACTTTTTCGACCGAATTTTGAGTTGTACGTCTTTTGCTTCTAGTACCGTAGACCAGGGTAGTGAAGACCGTTTATCCCTTTGTCACCTTTGTCACTGTAAATAAAAGAACCTGAGGTTTTAGTGACGTCTACCACTGACGTCGGTACTTTAATTCTCTGCGAACGAGGAGTCTTCTTTTCGATACTGGTTGGATCTGTCGTATAATTTTTCGTCTCCGTAAGGAAACGGTTGTTTCCAGGCAGATCAGTTTCGATACCAAAAAGGTCATCAGCACAAACCTACACTCTCAACTTGGTATTTCTTTCGACTCGTGGTTTCTTAATTACGAAAACTTGACGCCACGACCTCTTCTGAGAATTTTCAGGGAACCTGATGTTTCTCTAGTTTGGTCAGTTAGGATTTCCTTTAGTCAGGACTTATAAGTAACCTTCCTGACTACGACTTCGGTTTCGAGGTTATGAAACCGGTGGACTATGTTTCTCGACTGAGTAAACTTTTCTGGGACTACGACTCTTCCTGACTTCCGTCCTCCTCTTCCCCTGCTGTCTCCTACTCTACCAACCTACCGTAGTGGCTGAGCTACCTGTACTCAAACTCGTTCGAGACCCTCAACCACTACCCGTCCCTTCGGACCACACGACGTCAGGTACCCCAGTGTTTCTCAACCTGTGTCAACTCGATGACCTGACTTGGTATAAGATTGTGAGTTAAGACAATCAGAAAACTTAAATTAATAATAAATAAACAAAAATTCCATTAAAATAAACAAATAACCGACACGACCCAGAAGTACAAAAACAACGTGTACCCGAAAAGACATCAACGTCACTCACCCCCGATAAGAACTCAACATCAGGAGTCTGAAGAGTAACACCACCGAAGAGAACGACGCCTCGTGCCCGAGATCGTACACACCCGAAGCCATCAACGTCGAGGGTCCGAGACCTCGTACCCGAATCAACGGTCCGTCATACACCCTAGAAGGACCTGGTCCCCACCTTAGCGACCTACCCATTCCGTCTAAGAATGGGTAGTCCCTTCGGGATTTAAAATCAATAAAACTAGTCACCCACATCACGTCGAGACATTAAAATTAGGCACCAAGAGGTTAAGGATCACTTTAACTCGTGTAAAGGGTGTAAAAAACCAGTAAACCTATCAAAGAAAACACACCACGGATAAACAGAAAACAGATTAAAGATAACCCGACGGACAGAAAAAGAATCATTAGACATCCTCAAGACATATCTAAAACCTATACTGAGGAAACATACACAACATTTATAGAAAGTCAGACACCAACCGGAAAAATGAGAGAATTACCACAAAAACTACTTCTTAAACAGGAGTTAATTTAATCATGAAAAACAAAGGATAAATTCTTTATCGAGGAATGTGCTTCAAGTACTACTATAAACGGACACAATATAAGACCTTTAAACTAACAAAAATGGAAAGTGCAAATCTAGATATTAGATTGACTTATATAAACATCCACACACACACTTTTCCCCATGCCCAGTCCAACATCAAAAGGGGTACATCGATATGTCAATTGGGTCTTGGTAAACAATTTCTTGTTTTAATACTCATTTAAAATTTCTCGAATAACTGAAATAAGTCACTAAGTACTTAGTCCGTCTACCTTTCCTCGAGATTTCTCGATATGTTCCGTTCTCTAAAACCTTTCAAAATGATCCGTTTTTTAACCTAACCAATAACATTCCAATGAAAGGAATATCCCTTACCGTCCCCAAATAGTCCGTCTAATGGATTGATTACGTCTAGTCCTCTAAGTACCAACTGACCAAATTCTAAGATAAAGACCCTCTCGACTTTGACATTGTAACTTAAAGTCAAACCACTGTATCCCGAATCGCATTCGTTGAGGTAAACCCAGGACAACAAAAATTGTGTAAAAACCTTTACCGGTTGAAAAAAGGTCAAGAGACATCTCGATGTAAACAGTATTTAGTTCATAGGTTTTATACATACCCAGACGAAAATCTGAACACTTACATAAAAATTTTTCATAAATAAATGAAATACGAAATCTGTTTATCCTCATACACACACACACAGACACACACACACACACGCACTTGATCCCTCACTATCATATGAATGACCTATAGAATCCGACAGGAAGATGTTTAGTCATAAATATATAACTCATAGGATCATACACGGGTTTCGTCCACCGATGTAATTCTTTAACAATGTGATCGGAACCTTGATTTACACGATACAACGGTTTTTTAATTATAAAAAATTTTGAACGTGAATCAATTTTCCAACCTACGACAGACCGTGTCTAACCAGTGTCTCAGGATTTCGGTTTAGACCGGAAAAAATTAGGGACGAAGGAAGGACGAACAATGTCTCGAGACGAACGACTTAATTTAATAACTCTCTTTTTGGAACCGGAGGACCTCTATCGTATTAATAACCGACAAACCCAAATTTTAATATTGTGTTCGATTGATTGAAAATGACGAAAAAGAATCTTTAACTTTTTCCTTGCATGAGGGGTAGAATTAATCAACGACCATCAGTCAGTACTCGTTATCTAACTAAAGACAGGTGTCGGTTCACTACACATTGGAGAGGAGAGTAGAGACTTCCTGTTCTTCATAACACGAAAGATTCTATATCCGTAAATATAGTGCTACTACAAGTGTAATAATATTACACTTAATTAACGTTTGGATCCCCTTTCTAGTGTTAAAGGCTGTGTTTTATAGGAAAAAAAGGGGGTTCTTAAATGTACGACCTAAACATAATTCGATTCTCTCAGAGTCCGTATAACAGTTTTTACTATCTGATAAGTTCAATTTTCCCTGTCAAGGTCGGTCTCGACTTTTAGGGAAGAAGACGTAAAATCTGTCTACCAACACATCGACTAGGACTTACGGAGATTACTTATTACTCCTCGTGTGAAAGACAAAAAGTACTTCTATGGAGCGGTGGTAGAATCCTCTCAAACAACATTTATCAGGCAGGAGATATTTACAACATTTGTCAAGTAGGAGATTAAATATTACTTCGTTGACAAAGGAATTATTCTTTTTCTTTAATAAACTTAAATGTTGTTATTTTGTTTAAATCTTAAACAGAGAGTATCTTCATGGAACTTATAAGAATAGATCTGATTACGTACGGAGGTATAATTGTATCCTTTTTAGTAAGAGACCCTTTAACTGGTCGTTAAATTTACTATTTGTCGACTCTCTCTTTTTGACACTCATTATGTATCATATGTATAACTAAAGTAGTACACCACAATCGATTCAGTTAAATTTAAATAGAGTCACTGTTTTAGTATTTTGTTAGTGAAATAAGTGTTCCATCTCCCAAAAGGTCGGATTTTAAGACGGATGTCTAAGGACTGATACAAGAATCACCAGTTAAGGTACCAGAATTTTATTGGACGTAGTCCAGGTTTGGAGAATTGAACTGTGGGGCCCCGTAATCTCAGACAGTGAGTAAAACACTCTAGTCACATTACTTAGTACTGGTCCTAAATCTCTTTTTTCTTTTTCTTTTTTTTATCGCATCTTATCTTAAAATTTTTTAGTCAAATAATACGAACCCTTCTCATTCATAATAAAGTACTTGGAAACACAGTATACACATATTCACTTGATCGAACGTGATCTTAGATAAACAATAACACCGACGTCAGTCACAAACTTTTGGTGAGAGTAATCTCGGTAGAAGTGGTCAAAGAACGGAGACAAATTTAAGAGTAGAAGTTGTAGGAAGTTCCGGTTTAGATCAGAGAGTGGTAAGTCCTTCAGAGTTCACTAGGATCAGTCAGAAAGAATCACAAAAAGAAAACAAACAAACAAAAAGTACTTCCACTTTGAGTACATTATATTTTACTGGTAATTGGTAGTAAAGTTTTACATATTAAGTCACCGTAAATCATGTAGGTCACAAAACACTGACAGTAGAGATAGATTGATCAAGGTTCTGTAAAAGTAGGGGAGTGTTAAAAAATGGGGTCCTCTTGGAAACTTTACTAAAAGTCCAGAACCCCCTTGAGGACGTATTTTTACTAAAGATATCGGGTACCATACAATCGTTCTAGGTGCTCAACATCTATATCACTAGGTTATTATTAAGAGAAAACTCATTTCTTATTACCAAAAGACACCTAAACAACTAAAATCGGTTCATTAAGTGGATGAGACACACTAAACACACTAAAAGAAAAGAGTGTTTCCTAGAGTTGAGATTACCGTCGCGGGATCCCCTTTGTAGTCCCGAAAAAAAAAAAAAAAAGGAATGACATTTTAAAGGATGAACTAAAAGAGGGGAAAAAAGGAATGGGTTCATCTGGATTTTTAGGAGAGTGCAAAAGATGATATCTCCCAACGATCATTCCACACTTTACACGATACTCGTTCTTCAAAAGAGGGAGTAAATTTTGACTTTTTTTCCTGAAAGTCGGTCCAAAAGAACTCTTTGTTTGTCCATCAATTCGAATCGAATGGAAAGAAAAGAAAAGTATGAAAATTTTTTAAGTATTCCGTCGTACTATGTAAAGACCATTTATTGATAAAATTAGGTTCCACCCTAAATGAAAAAGTTTTTTCATCCGAATCAACCAAAGTCAAGTCAAGTCAAGTCAGCGAGTCAGCACAGGTTGAGAAACGTTGGGGTACTTAGCGTCGGGTGGTCCGGAGGGACAGGTAGTGATTGAGGGCCTCAAGTGAGTCTGGTATCAACCAAATTAAATTTATTTCCAAAATACAAGTGAAATGAATTACGACAAATATTGTACTTTTATATCTATCACAATTTATTCGTTTTGAGGATTTTAGTATGACTGTTTCGTTATACTTATTTTTATATCGGACTCTGAATTAAAATACACTCTTGATTTTTAACACAAAAAAAAATTTACCGACTATACTAGTCTGAGTTTATAATTGTCAATATATTAGTAATATTAGAACTAGAATATCTGGAAATATATGTATTCTTTTATCAAAAAAAATCTTTGGTTTTCTTACTTTTAATCTAGAAGTCCCACTTTGGATCCGAACATAAAACAGTATATCTGTACTTTAAGACTCAGTTTAAACTCTATTCATGTATGTGTAAAACAAAAGTTGACTCTACTCCAAAGAGTGGAAAGAGAACTATGAATAATTTGTTCCTTTCGAAACGAACATAAACACTCTTCAATTTTTGACGTCGTGTTACGAGTGATGAAAACATACCTACCGTCCTATGAACTAAAAGTGTATTTAAACCTTGACCAGTATACACACATAAATTAAAATTCTCTTTAACGACTTGATAGAAGGTTTCACCGACATGGTAAAACCTAAGGGTGGTCGTTACTTACTCTCAAGGGTAATAAGGTTTAAGAACTCTCGTAAACCGTAACCGTCACAAAACCTAAGATCGGTCAGAGTGTCCACACATCGACAAAAATTAAAAATTATAGTATTTAAGTAAAATAAATAAAATGTTTTGTAAAAATTTTATATTTAAATAAAATTAACCTCCGACTAAGGAAATGTTATAACATAACCAAAACGGTATACAACTGTACTTAGACGGTACCCACATGTACACAAGGGGTAGGACTTGGGGGATTGTGGAGGGAGGGGTAGGGTAGGGAGACCCAGTAGGGTCACGTGGTCGGGGCTCGTAGGACATAGTACGTAACTTGGACCTAACCACTAAGTAAAGCGTATACTATTATATGTACAAAGTTACGGTAAGAGGGTTTAGTAGGGTGGGAGCGGGAGAGGGTCTCAGGATTTCTGACAAGATATGTAGACACAGAGAAAACGACAGAACGTATGTCCCAATAATAATGATAGAAAGATTTAAGGTATAAATAATATAACATAACCATAAAAAGAAAGACCGAATGAAGTGAGACATATTATCCGAGGTCAAAGTAGGTGGAGTAATCTTGACTAAGTTTATATAAGAAAAATTACCGACTCATTATGAGGTAACACATATATATGGTGGCGAAAGAATAGGTAAACAGACGACTATCTGTAAATCCAACGAAGGTACAGGACCGATAACATTTGTCACGACGTCACTTGTAACCCCATGTGCACAGAGAAAGTTAAGACCAAAGGAACCACAGATACGGGTCGTCACCCTAACGACCCAATATACCGTCAAGATAAAGGTCAAAAAAATTCCTTAGAGGTGTGACAAGAGGTATCTCCGACATGATCAAACGTAAGGGTGGTTGTGACATTCTCCCAAGGGAAAAGAGGTGTGGGAGAGGTCTTAAATAACGAACATCTGAAAACCTATCGGCGGTAAGACTGACCGCACTTTACTATGGAGTAACACCAAAACTAAACGTAAAGAGACTATTACTCACTACAACTCGTAGAAAAGTACGCAAACAATCGGTAGAAATACAGAAGAAACCTCTTTACAGACAAATCAAGAAACTGGGTAAAAAACTAACCCAGTAAATAAAAAGACCTTAACTCGACGTACTCGACGAACATATAAAAACTCTAATTAAAAAATAGTGAACGAAGTAAACGATAATAAAAGAGGGTAAGACTTCCACAGAAAAGTGGAACGAATATCAAAGGAAACAACACGTATTCGAAAATTAAAATTAACCCAGGGCAAACAAATAAAAACGAAAACAAAGGTCATAAGACCCTCCACCTAGTATCTCCTAGGACGACATTAAATACAACCTCTCATAAAACGGATACAAGAGGAGATCCTCAAAATATCAAAGACTAGAATGTAAATCTAGAAATTAGGTAAAACTCAAATAAAAACACATACCACGATCTTTCACAAGATCAAAGTAAGAAAATGTTCGCCAACTGGTCAAAAGGGTCGTGGTGAACAATTTCTCTAACAGAAACGAGGTAACATATAAGAACGGAGGAAACACTTTCTATTCCACAGGTATCCACGTACCTAAATAGAGACCCGAAAGATAAAACAAAGTAACTAGATATAAAGACAGAAACACGGTCATGGTATGACAGAACTACTGACACCGAAACATCATCTCGGACTTCAGTCCGTCCGACTAAGGAGGTCAAGGTAAGGAGAAAGAGTTCTAACGAAACCGATAAGTTCTAAAAAACATAAAGGTATGTTTAACACTTTAATAAACAAGATCGACACACTTTTTATGGTAACCTTCGAACTATCCCTAACGTAACTTAGGTATCTAATGAAACCCATCATATGAGTAAAAGTGATATACCTAAGAAGGTTAGATACTTGTACCATATAAAGAGGTAGACAATCACAGGAGAAGCTAAAGAAAGTGGTCACAAAATATCAAAAGATATATATCCAGAAAACAAAGAAATCCATCTATATAGGGATAGATAAAATAAGAAAAACAACGTTACCACTTACCTTAACAAAGGAATTAAAGAGATAAAAGAGTCATAATCACATATCCTTACGTGATAATCACGTAATAACATAATCACATATCCCTAAAGACACACAACTAAAATATAGGACGTTGAAATGATATAAGTAACTAATCGAGATCATTAAAAGACCACATCAGAAATCCCAAAAAACACATCTCCTAGCACAGTAGACGTCTGTCTCAAAATGAAGAAAAGGTTAGACCTAAGGAAAATAAAGACAAAGACGAGACTAACGACACCGGTTTTCAAGGTGTTGATACAACTTATCATCACCACTCTCACCCGTGGGAACAGAACAAGGACTGAAATCCCCTTTACGAAAGTTAAAAAGTGGTAACTCCTATTACAAACGACACCCAAACAGTTTCTATCGAAAATAATACAACTCCATACAAGGAAGATAAGGATGAAAGACCTCCCAAAAAAAAAATAGTATTTACCTACAACTTAAAACAGTTTCCGGAAGAGACGTGGATAACTCTATTAGTATATCAAAAATAAAAAGTTAAACAATTACACCACATAATGTAACTAACTAATCGTCTATAACTTCTTAGGAACGTAGGGACCCTGGTTTCGGGTGAACCAGTACTACATACTAAAAAATTTACACAACAACTTAAGACAAACGATCTTAAAACAATTCCTAAAAACGTAGATACAAGTAGTCACTATGACCGAACATCAAAAGAAAAAACACCGTAGAAACAGTCCAAAACCATAATCCCACTACCACCGGAGTATCTTACGTAAACCGTCGAATGGAAGGAGACGTTAAAAGACCTGCTCAAACTCATCCTATCTACAATCGAGAAGAGATTCAAAAACTATCTTAAGTCGACACTTCGGCAGACCAGGACCCGAAAACAAACGACCTTCTAATGACTGATGTCAAAGTTAAAGGCACGAACACTACCCAGAGAATTCTAAAAGATAAAGAAGGACCAAGTCAAAACCTTTCAACATGAAAAGATTCTTAAACAGGTAAAGAAGGTTCAACAGGTAAAATAAGCGTATATCAACGTCCATCATCAGAGAATACTAGGAAACATAAAGACACAACAGACAATACTAGAGAGGTAAAAGTAAAGATTAAAATAACTAAACTAAAAAGAGGGAAACAAAGAACTACTCAGACCGATTACCAAACAGTTAAAATAAATAGAAAGTTTCATGGTCGAAAACCGAAACAACTAGAAACGACACCAGAGAAGACAAAGAAAACGTAAATAAAGACGGGATTAAAAATTCTAAAGAAAGGAAGATGATTGGGACCCCAAGAAGTAAAGAAGGAAAAGATCAACGAAATCCACATCTCAATCCAATAAATAAACTGAAAAAAGAACAAAGAACTCCATACGGACATAACGATACTTGGAAGGGGAATCGTGTCGAAAATGTCACAGGGTATCCAAAACCCAACAACACAAAAGTAAAAGTAAAGAAAGATACACATAAAACTAAAGAAAAAAAATTTAAAGAAGACACTAAACAACCAATGAGTCGTCGTACAACAAGTCGGAGGTATACAGCCTTAAAAATTATCAAAAAGAGGACATTAACTCTAGATTAGAATGACGTAACACCAGTCTTTTCTACGAACCTTACTAAAGTCAAAAACTTAAATGGTTCCGATCTAAATACCGGGTCCTACACTATTTAGGACCTCTGCAAAGGTACACGTGAACTCTTTTTCCACTTTAAGTAACAAAACCCCACTTTACAGGATATCTATAGTTAATCCAGATTGACCAGATAACATAGTAAATTTCAAACACAAAGGAACAATTAAAAGACAAATCAACTAGATAGGTATCCATACTCACCCCATAATTGTAGAGGGTGATAATAACACAATAACAATTAAGGGGGAAAGTATGAACAATCGTAAACAGAATATATAACGCCACGAGGATACAACCCACGTATATATAAATATTAACAACATAGAAGAAGTACCTAACTAGGAAACTAGTAATACATCACAGGAAGAAACAGAGAAAAGTGTCGGAAACAAAATTTCAGATAAAATAGACTATACTCATAACGATGAGGACGAAAGAAAACCAGAGATAAACGTACCTTATAGAAAAAGGTGAGAAGTGAAAGTCAGACATACACAGGGAACAAAACTCCACCCAGAGAACATCTGTTGTATATATCCCCAGAACAAAAACATAGGTAAGTCGGTCAGAAACAGAAAACCAACCCCGTAAGTTGGGTAAATGTAAATTCCATTAATAACTATTCATACTAGGGCAACGGTAAATGACAAAGTCCGAGTTCAAATTTGTGGGAAAGACACAAAGGACGGATCTCTTCTAGGAAATCGTAAACAACTTCTCGACCAAACCACCACGACTTAAGAGAGTCGAAAACCAACACACATTTCGAAAGCTAAAGAGGAAGTATAAACTTACTCTAGGAACGACCCATGTCATTAGACCCAACATCCAAAAAGAGAAAGTAGTGAAATTCATACAGAACGGTAAGGGAGGACCGGACTTCTCAAAGATAGCTTTCTAGTCGACAATAGGAATACCCTTAGGGGAACACACAATAAACAACAAAAAGGGAACGACGAAAATTATAAACAAGAAACACAAACTAGAAACACTTAAACTAATTATACACAGAACCCCACAAAACGGAACCCAAATAGGACAAACCTTGAGAGACCCAAAGAACCTGAAACCACCGATAAAGGAAGGGGTAAAATCCCTTCAAAAGTTGATAAGAGAGGAGTTCATAAAAGAGTACCAGAAAGAAAAATAGAAGAAGAAGACCCTAAGAATACTAAACTTACAACCCCGCAAATTGTAACAGGGTCTCCAGAGACCCTAACAGGGGTAAAGAAGATTAAGTAAAAGAAAAAAGGAGAGACTAAGTAAATAAAGATGGTAAGATAGAAGATGGAGTCCATACGATAGAAGACGGAGACAATAAGATGACAACCAAGGGAGGTCTCACAAAAACTAGAGTAAATAACGTAATAAATAATATATAACTGAAAATAATGAAGATCCAGGAACAATTTGGAAAGAACGTAGAAGAGTTAGGAACAGAGGTTCGATAAATAGACATTGATGTGAAAAAAAAAGTTCTAAAACCTAGTAAAAGTGATAGTAATAAACCTTAAAAAATAGTCCATCTAAGGGATAGAGAAGGAGAAAACAAACCAAACCACCCGTAAATAGGACCAGGAAATGGACGACCCATAAAAAGACGGAAAAGTAGAACAAATATAACGACACAAAACCCACTGGAAAGGCATAAGACCGTCAATACCTCAAGATGAATAGCACCTCAAAGGAGTGACACCCACCCCAACCTGTCCACCGAACAGTTCCAAAGGACCAATCCCTTCGAACACAGTCACAAGACCACTCACCTCGACCTAAAGAAGAGAGACCTCACGTTACTTCACAGGTCATACTCAATACTCTACAGTCACCCAAACCACACTGAAACCCGTCGGACATATAACTTCGAGTCCCGATACAAGGACACAACGACCTCTCAAACGTACCATACAGAACGAGACCTTGAACAACCGGGAACCCACCTCGAACCAAAGTCACATCCATACCTCCGCAAACTACTCGAGGATAGCTAATTATAAGGGACCTCAGTCTACAAGAGTCCACAAAAGTCGTAAATCCGAATTCGGAGGACGAAGACCAAAAGTCAGAATAAGAATGTCATCGGAGTTCTGAAGAGGTAGACAGTAAAGGTTCCGTCAAGGGAGACAAAATCGAAGAAAACAAACGATCAGAGGAGTCACAGATTAAAGGCGGGATTGTGTTCCCCCGCCACCACCTGTGTAAAAATCCGAGTGAACAAGTCAGCACGTCACCCCTCCCTCCTTGCGACGTTTGTTTGTTGTGACCCCACACGAGGGTAAGAGAGTCGGTGTGACCCAAACGGAGGCGAGTTCCCACACACGAAAGGGACAGATGTGACGAATCCCAGATCCAACGAGACGGTCCTTGACAGACTCCGGCCGGGACCCAACATACGTGAAGGGTCCAGATTCGACGAGTCCAAGTCCAAGAGCCCATGAGGAGTTTTCGCGTGCGAGTCAACCCGGACGCAAAACACAGGAAGGGTCCAGACTCGTCGAGCCCACTGGTCCACAAACCGCTCACACCAGCGACACTGAATAGCGGAGGGGTCAGGGTCGGTGAGTCAAAAGACCCACATGTTGGTCGTGTGGAAGAGTCCACCTACAACTGGTAGGTCTTAGGGTTCTTCAGAACCAATCGTTGTTTTGGACGAACGTCAAACCATATCCTACGGAGAGACCCCGGTACTAACAGGGGAAGACCGAGACCGACGGGAGCGGACGGACAGAGGTCGCCCCCTACCCGGTCAGGCGTCGGTCGATAGAGACGAGTCAGGAAACAAGACACTCGCCCAGACCTTTACAGATCCCAATCCCGAAAAACGACCTATCGATAGGGTGTCAGACCAAACGATAGAGTTCAATCAAAGGAGTCTAACGGGAGTCCCGTAAGTCCGGGCCAGGAATAAGATTCGTTACGTCAGACACGGAGGGACGGGTCGGGGGTGAACGATCACCAGCTAAGTTCGCAGACGTGGCGAAGAGGTGACCCTCAATGGTGGCAACCCGTACATTAGACACCCAAAATTAATAAATAAATAAAAAGGAGGATCAATATAACGGGAGACTCCAGGTTCCGAGCGGTGTCTGAACCGTCACTCTCACAAAGGACCACAAACCTTTGTAGAGAAAAATTTCTGGGGGAAGGGTCCTACCTAGAGACAGGGATGGAGAAAACAGAAATAAAAATAGAAAATATAAAAAAGGATGGAGGAAAGCTTTTGTCACCCGACGAAAAGACCCACGGGCTACAGGAGACGGTCGTAAGTCTTCAACAAAACACCTTAAATGAGTCACAAGTTTACAAGAAAACAACTTAGACACCCCCTCTTTCAAAAGAGGGACAGGATAAGGAGACGGTAGAATCCTGACGGTAAGAGTCCACACATCAAGAACTAAATTTGAAAATAAAGGAGTCACCGAATTCTTACTATAACTTACAGAAAAGTACAGGAATAAACGGTAGGCATATAGAAGAAACCACATTACAGACAAGTACAGAAAACGGGTAGAAATTAACCCAGAAAAGGAATGACAATTCAAAACTCTCAAGAAATATATAAGGTCTATGTTCAGCTAGCAACCTAGTCAAGTCAAGTCAGTGAGTCAGTACAGGCTGAGAAACGCTGGGGTACTTAACGTCGTGGGGTCCGGAGGGACAAGTAGTGGTTGAGGGCCTCAAGTGAGTTTGAGTACAGGTAGCTCAGTCACTACGGTAGGTCGGTAGAGTAGGAGCTAGCAGGGGAAGAGGAGGACGGGGGTTAGGGAGGGTCGTAGTCTCAGAAAAGGTTACTCAGTTAAGAAGTGTGCTCCACCGGTTTCATGACCTCAACGTCGAAATCGTAGTAAGGAAGGTTTCTTGTGGGTCCTGACTAGAGGAAATCTTACCTGACCAACCTAGAGGAACGTCAGGTTCCCTGAGAGTTCTCAGAAGAGGTTGTGGTGTCAAGTTTTCGTAGTTAAGAAACCACGAGTCGAAAGAAGTGTCAGGTTGAGAGTGTAGGTATGTACTGGTGTCCTTTTTGGTATCGGAACTGATCTGCCTGGAAACAACCGTTTCATTAGAGAGACGAAAAGTTATACGATAGATCCAACCAGTATTCACAGGAAGACCTCATTCACAGAAAATTAAAGTACCGACGTCAGTGGTAGACGTCACTCAAACCTCGGGTTTTTTATTTCAGACTGTGACAAAGGTGACAAAGGAGTAGATAAAGGGTACTTAACTACCCTGGTCTACGGTACTAAAAGCAAAGGACTTACAACTCGAAATTCGCTTGAAAAAGTGAGAGGAGAAAGTGAAAGTAGTTCTCCGAAAAATCAAGGAGAAGTGAAAGACGGTATTTCCACCACAGTAGATGTATAGACTCCAATAACTATAAAGAGGACCGTTAGAACTAAGGTCGAACACGAAGAAGGTCAGGTCGTAAAGAGTACTACATGAGACGTATATTCAATTTATTCGTCCCACTGTTATATGTCGGAACTACGTGAGGAAAAGGATAAACCTTGGTCAGACAACAAGGTACAGGTCAAGATCGACAACGAAGGACTGGACGTATATCCAAAGAGTTCTCGTCCAGTCCATCAGACCATAAGGGTAGAGAAAGTCTTAAAAGGTGTCAAATAAGACTAGGTGTGTCAGTTTCCGAAACCGTAGCAACTATTTCGTCTTTATCTACAAAAAGACCTTGAAAGAACGAAAAAGGTACTAGGTAGTCTACAACCGTTAAACTAGAGACCAAGGAGACGGAAAAGATTTTGGTCGAACTTGTAGTCCTTCAAGTGCCAAGTGCATAACGACTTCGGACCGAACCTCTTAAAACTCGTAATGAAATGATCGTACACTCTACTCACGTTAACACACCATCAAACTCGTAAGAAACCGTAACGGAAAGAAACCCTAACCTTACTTTTGACTGGAAAAGGTCAGGACACCGGTGACGACTCAAAAGGTTTAAACGACCGTATAACTCACGTCGTGAAAGTGTCGTAGTAGAAAGTCCTAAACTTTATCGAGGTGACCTTAAGGTAGTGGAGGTGATCGAAACAAGCATCACTACGAAAGATTCCGGGTGAACTGAAGTGTAAGGTCCTACAGACCGAGATTCACTCACTAGTGTGGTAGCACTAATAGAACCAGCACTTCTAGAAAAAACATGTCAAGAAGACACATACAACAATGTAGAAGAATTATAGCAGACGAAGACAATCCAGGTATGGTAAAGACAGGAAATAGCTCGGGTAGAAACGTACTTTACAAGGGAACCATAGAGATTAAAAGAACTTCTCTAGAGATCAGAAAGGGTAAGACAACAAAAGGAGATAAAGAAACGTAACTAGTGAGTCGTTCCTCTCTATTCTTTCGGAAGGAGTCGTTAGTTAGGTTTCTTTATCTCCATTTGTTGTCGTACCGTTTCTGATCTCTAGAGAAGTTCTTCTAATCTCTATGGTTCCCTTGTAAAGTACTTTTCTAACAACCTATACCCCAAATGTTTATAAAAGAAGGTCAGACACCGAACTTAAAAGTAAGAGAATTTTGTTCCGATCTTTTATACATATGTAAAATTTTCTATTTTATGGTGTACTTAAGTGTGACTATAAACTTTACGATTAAGTCCTAATGTCTTTAAAACAAATTGAAGAAACTAAGAAATGAATGTAACTTTTAGAACTAAGTATTTCTGTAATCGTATTAATGAACGAAAACACGTACGTGCACGCAGACGGACCAACAAAGACTGAGAAACGCTGGGGTACCTGACATCGGGTGGTCCGAGGAGACAGGTACCATAAAAGGTCGGTTCTTATGACCTCACCCCACGGTAAAGGATGAAGTCCCCTAGAAGGACTGGGTCGCTAACTTGGGTGTAGAGGACGTAACGTCCGTCTAAGAAATGGTGACTTGATAGACCCTTCGGGTTAATAAACGAAATAGGATGGTATTTATTATCCGAAGGGACCACCGAGTCTGTCATTCCTTAGACGGGTGCTAAGTCCTCTGGGTCGTAGTATTCAGTAAGTCAAGTCAAGTCAAGTCAGCGAGTCAGTACAGACTGAGAGACACTGGAGCACTTAGTGTCGTGCGGTCCGGAGGGACAGGTAGTGGTTGAGGACCTCAAGTGGGTTTGAGTACATGTAACTCAACCATTACGGTAGGTCGGTAGAGTAGGAGACAACAGGGGAAGAAGAGGACGGGGGTTAGGGAGGGTCGTAGTCCCAGAAAAGGTCACTCAGTCGAGAAGTGTATTCCACCGGTTTCATAACCTCAAAGTTGGAGTCGTAGTCAGGAAGGTTACTTGTAGGTCCTTATCAGTAATCTCTTCATATTTAATTTTGGTGTTACTCTATAACGAAGTATGGGTGTTCCTATCAATATTCCTTTTTTTTTCTATTATGGTTCACAACTACTTCTATACATCATTAATTTTGGGAGAATATGTCTTTTCAGACGTCAACGTGTCTTCAAATTTGTACCTCAATGATATACTGTGTTGTGAGCATCAATATATGGGTTCTCTTTTTCTTAAATAAGTGTTTTTTTACACATGTACTTACAAGTATTATCGCAATAAGTATCATCTGTTTCTCATCTTCGTTGGGGTTACAGACAGTTGACCATTTACCCATTTTTTTTACACCATGTAATTATGTTATCTTATAATAAATCGCTATTTTTCCTTACTTTATGACTATGTACGGTGTTGTATCTACTTGGAGTTTTCATAATATGGTGTATAATATACATTTTCTGATGTATAATATACTAGAGTAAATACACCCGTTTAGATATCGTTGTTTTTTTACTCATCAACGGATCTGCGTACACACCTACTTCCCTCCTTCACCTCTCACTGACGATTACCCATACCCAAAAAAAAAAAAAACTACTACTTTAATGAGACTCTAATACTATTTCTAATGTGTTAACACATTAATATCACTTGAGGTAACTTAACATATAAAATTCACCCATTTGAAATGTTATCTGTGAATAAAACGAAGGTATCGAATCGATAACATTTATTAAGACGATACTTGTAGTTTTTTCACTTTTCACTTTTACCATCAACGAGTCAACACAGACTGAGAAACACTGGGGTACCTGACATCGTCGGTCCGAGGAGACAGGTACCTTAAAAGGTCCGTTCTTATGACCTTACCCATCGATAAGGGAAAAGGTCCCATAAAAGGACTGGGTCCCTAACTTGGACCCAGAGGACGTGACGTCCGTCTAAGAAATGGTAGACTCGGTGACTTGTAATCCCACGTCCTTTAGAGAAACTTATCCACAAATGTAGAAGAAACCTATATATGGGTCTATTCCTTAATTACAGGTTTTATATATTTCTCGAATATATTGAGTTACATATAATTTTTTTTTGTTTGAGTTTATCAGACTAAATTTTTACCCGTCTTCGTGGAGTCATCTGTAAAAAGGGCTTCTTCTGTATGTCTACCAGTTATCCGTGTACTTTTTATATGAGTTTTAACGATTAGTAGTCCCTTTACGTGTAGTTTTGGTGTTACTCTATAGTGAAGTGTAGACGGCCTTACCGATAGTAGTTTTTCTGGTGTTTGTTGTTTACAACCGTTCCTACATCTCTTTTCCTTTGGGAACATGTGACGACCACCCTTACATTTAACCAAGTCGGTGATACCTTTTGTCATATACCTCCAAGGAGTTTTTACGATTTTTATCTTGATGATATACTGTATATTTAATATGGAGTTACTTTGACAATTTTTTTTTTTTTGTCGGTTTCTTTCCTCAACCACCCCCATATAACGACCTGTCAGTTTGCTATCCACAAATGACACGGCCTAGTGTCCTAACAAAACTAAATCAAAAGTCAATGAGCAAGGACAATTGAAAACTTTACAGGAACTTTAGTGTACTAAAGTCTGACTCGGTGAAACAAACTCTCGTAAAAAAAAAAAAAAAAAAAACGGTACGACGTACCCAACACCCTAGGGACAAGGGACTGGTCCCTAACTTGGACCCCGTACCGTCACTTTCGCGGATTAGGATTGGTGACCTAGTGATCCCTCGAGGTCTAACCCGATGGAGAACACTGACGACAAGTATGAAACCTTTACTACATTTTGAGAATAACGATAAGGATTTATAATTGAACGTAAAGTCTTTCGTTTCAGAGAAACGGATAAGTCCATAAAACCAATAAAAACATAAGACAGGACTTGAAATATCACTGAATTAGATTTAATAGAGTATACCATTCTTCAGATCTCCACACCGTCAAAATCCAAATCTGTCACCTACTACTTACAGTATTTGCCGAGTCTAAGAAAAAGAGAGAGGTAAAACGGCAGAAGTCTTACAACCCAAAAAAAGGAATCCGAACATTGAAGTACCAACGTTATACCAACGGAGTTAAGGTCTGTAGCGTTGAAGGATATTGGTACAAGTTCTCTTTGTCCTTCCTCCCTACCCCATTCCGAGAATATAGTCTTTTGTCACACAAAGGTCCGACGGTCATCCAAAGATGGAACGTAGAATAACAGATTTGAAGTCAGTGAACCGATAGGAAACGATGTTCCTTGTAACCCTCGAACCAAAAAGTGGCAGATAAAAACCTCGACCCTTTCTCTTTTCCCTTGCTTGTTACCGACAACCCTCGGCCCTTTAAAACAAACGGTGTGGTCGGTGTCTTGAGTCATGGACACTCAGATTTACAAGAAGAGTCGGAATCGTAGGGAAAGAAATTTGAAAAATCAAAAATTTAATATGTCCATTGTGCTCATATAACCCCGAAGGGTCGACCGAAGGGTCACCATTTCTTAGGGGGACTGTTACGTCCTCTGGGTCGGTCCAAACTAGGGACCCAACCCTTCTAGAGGACCTCGTCCTTTACCGTTGGGTGAGGTCATAAGAACGGACCCTTTAGGGTACCTGTCTCCCCGGACCGCCCCATGTCAGGGTCCCCCAGCTCTTTCTCAGCATGCACTGAATCATTGATTTGTTGTCGTACTTATAACAATTATAGTAACATTTGTAAGTTTGTTATGGTAGAAAAGAATTGTTACAAGAAAAAGTATTACTTTTTGTTTGGATTGTGAGGTCAATTTGGCCACTCGAATGATAGATAGAAAACTTATATAAAACCTGAAAAGGTGAGTTGATAACCAAATGAACGGGGGAAGGGGTTGCCGTAAGAGTATGGAAAGGAGGAAAGGTAGGTCTACGATCGAAAGGGAACTTTGAACCGAGAATAGGGGAGAGTAATTTTAGAAGGGACTAGTAGAGTCGTCTTCGGTAGAGAGACCGAGGTATTGACACTTGTGAGTATAACAGGTCTGATGAGTAAACGGCGGAATGACCGACACAACATGAAACGTAAGAATTACACACTAACATTATAGGGAGTCGGTTGACTCTTTGGGTAATAACTCCGGGAAACCCAACCAGAAGGAATGGGTCCCATCCGGGAGTTATCCACGGACAGTTAACGCGGACAGATGGACATCGTCGGTACGGATTTTCCATCGCTCTATCTACGTCAAAACCCTCTTAGTAGAGACCTTACGAAGAGCGGTCACAGAAGGTGACTACGGTACACTGTTTACGAAGAATAAAATCGTTCTCACTTATATTTCCTTCTTCTTTCTGTAAACGAAAACACTGTATTTAGTCGTTCTTCGGAGAGTCCTACGTACCGAATATGTTTCGTCGGTCCTATAGTGTATCTACAGTGGTACGTCCAACACTGGGTTTCGGAGAGACGGTACGTCACCCTACGAGGAAAAAGGAACAATCGTAAGTCAAACAAAAAAAAGACCTCCGTCGTCTAAAAAAAGAGACTTGTAAGTAGTCCGTCACGGGACATCCTCTGGTCAGAGGGTTCTTGTCCTAAGGTCCATACGTCCTCACGTTTACATTTCCCTAAAGAACCAAGTAAAGGACTCCTCCAAAAGGACAAGGATGGTAACATCCTTCCCGTCTCAGTTGAAACATCCCCCCTAAGGGGTTTCGTTTTTTCTTTCCTCTCCGTCTGTAAAAGTGAGAGAGTAATTGGTTTCGGGGTCTTACGCGTCAAAACTGGACCCTTGAGGTAATACTGTTTCACTGTTCAAACCGGTCAACTTCTGGTTTGTATAAGAAACGAAAAGACTGCTGTACGAACCGTAAGGTTTCTTCCCTTACCAGCGCTTGACGACCTCAAACCCCCCCGATAGTCCAGTCAAGTGTACCGACTTACCAATTAAATCTGGTGGAAGAGAAGAAGTGAACGGAAACCATAAACTTTGTCTCTACAAACATAACAGTAAATATCCTGGCACAAAGTAGAGTAAAGACACTCTGCAGTCAGTAAGTAACGAGTAGACATAAGTACAAGTATGAATTATGGAATATTTTCCGTGGACTCATCTTTGAGCGGAACAATGACTCCTTTCATTTGGGAGAGAACGGAAAATAACAATTACCTTTAAAAATACCTCTACTAACATCTAAATGTACGTCGATAGTCTTTGTTATGGCTCTCTAGGACACATATGAAATGGGTGAAAGGGTAACCATTATATAACGTTTTGATGATATCATCGTGTTGGTCCTATAATTACAATTATATTAGACAGCTAGAATAAGTCTAAAAGGGTCAAAATAATTATGAACATGAGTAAACGTACACACCGTAAAATAGCGGTGTCAAGTAGTGTACACAGCCAATGACACCGGTAGAACTGTCACTTCCACGTCTTGTCAAAGTAATAGTGTTCCTAGGGAGGACAATAGTGTTTCTAGAGAGGATAACGAGAAAATATTAGTATGAAGGAAGGAAGGGTAGTCGGAGGGGGTGGGGAATGGGGGTGAGGACCAGGACGAGAAGGGGTACCGAAGGGATTGGGGACAAGAGGTAAAGATTTTAAAATAATGAAAATTTATAATGTATTTACTTTAGTATTTCATACATGGGGAACCCTAATAAAAAAAAGAGTGAGCCGTATTAAGAGACCTCAAAATAGGTTAATCAACGTACATAGTTAACAAGTAAAGGTAACGACACACACATGGTGTCAAAGAAATTGTCAAATGGACAACTTCTTCAAGAACGGATAAAGGTCGAAAACCAACAATACTTATTTCGACAATGTTTATAAGTACATGTCCAAAAACACACCTGTACACAAAAGTAAAAGACCCTATCTACGGACTCTCACGTTAACGACCTAGAATACTATTGACGGACAAATCAAAATAAATTTTTTGGATCGTTCGACAAAAACTCTCGTTTACATGGTAAAATGTCAGGTCGTTGTCACATACTCACTAGAGCAAAGAGACGTAGAATCAATCGTAAATCACAACAGTGACAAAAAGTAAAGTCAACAGAGTCATCCACACATCTCTATAGAGTAAGATCCAACTCAACAGTAAAGAGACTACCGATTACTCAACTTATAGAAAAGTACACGAATAAACGGTAGACATATAGATGGAACCACTTTACAGAAAAATACAGAAAACGGACAAAGATTAACCTAACAAAACAAATTGACAACTCAAAATTCTTAAGAAATATGTAAGATCTATGATCGGGAAAGAGATTCTACACCAAACGTGTAAAAAAAGGAAGGTTAGACATCGAACAGAAAAACCGGATAATTGACAGAAAACGTCTCGTTTTCTTTAAAAGTTCAAAATTAGTTGAGATTAAATAGTTTAAAAAAGGGAAATACCCGGTGCGAAGTTATCATTCGGATTCTCGAGAGACGGGTCGGGATCTAAGACTTCAAAAAAAGGATATGAAAAAAGGATTTTAGAAACATCAAATTGTGAAAGACACGTTCAGACACTTGACAAAACTTAATTAAAAACACGTTTCCCACTTTAAATCCAACTCTAAGTAAACAACTTTTCCGATCTGAAGGTGGTAAATTAACGAAAATGTTGAAACATTTTTTTTTGAGTAAACTCGTATAAACACACCCAAAGTAAGACAAGAGACAAGACAAGGAAACTAGATACAGATAGGCAGACGGTTACAGTGTGACAAAAATAAGGACATCATTATACACACACACAATCAACGAGTAAACACAGGTCGAGACGAAGGAGTACCTGAAATCGGACGGTCAGAGGAGACAGGTATCCTAAGAGGTCCGTCCTTATGACCTCACCCAACGGTAAAGGAGGAGGTCCCCTAGAAGGACTGGGTCCCTAGGTCGGGTGCAGATGACGCAGAGGACGTAACCGTCCGCCTAAGATATGATGACTCGTTAGACCCTTTGGGTATACGAAATGTATTCTAGTTAATTATTAGAATAAGACAAATTTTTCCCGTAATTTCGTTCGAAAATTTCTG
Source organism: Capra ibex (assembly GCA_006410555.1). Classification (NCBI taxonomy): domain Eukaryota; kingdom Metazoa; phylum Chordata; class Mammalia; order Artiodactyla; family Bovidae; genus Capra; species Capra ibex. The sequence goes on from SJYO01038709.1 coordinate 24,449,740, forward strand.
ATTTACGTAATTAAATATTATGAAATATAACGTTCATTACCTTATGGACTGGTTGTCTCCGAATTTGTTCTTCCCCAAATAAAAAAAGTGGTTCGTCCCTCAGACCTCCATCCACCGATGACCGTGTGTAAATTTCCGAGATGAAACTCGGTCCTAGAGACGTCAGGATGGGTGGAAGGACGATACTAGGGTTCTACCGACGACATCGAGGTTTGTAATACATATATAGAGTTCCGTTCTTTTTCACTCGATCTCCGTCGTAGTGAACATAAACAGGGAACCGAATTCTCTTGTTTTCGGAAAAGGTCTTAGGGTCTTGTCTTGAGACTTTTCCTCCGACTCCTTCGTTCATCTCACAAATCGAAATAGATCGAAAATTTACCTCAGGTCGTTCCCTCTTCCTTAAACCTTTACCTACATGATTAGACGATCCCTGAAGGGTCCATCGTGATCACCATTTCTTGGGCGGACGGTTACGTCCTCTGAATTTTCTACACCCAAGCTAGGGACCCAACCCTTCTAGGGGACCTCGTACCATACTGTTGGGTGAGGTCATAAGAACGGACCTCTTAGGGTACCTGTCTCCTCGGACCACCCGACATCAGGTATCCCACCGTTTCTCAACCTGTACTGACTTCGTGTGACTAATACCAAAGTCACACAGACGGGAACTACGGGAGAGCGTTGTGGATGGCAGAATGAACCCAAAGAGAATGGAACCTGCACCCCATAGAGAAGTGACGACGAGGAATGGAACCTGCTCCCCATAGAGGAGTGGTGGTGAGGAGGACTGGAACTTGCATCTCATCGAGGAAAACCGAGAGGACACGTGCACGTCGGTGGCGACGAGCCTACACCCCAACGCGGAAAGCCGACGGTGGGGACTGGAGCCCGTACCCCATCGAGGAGGGCCGACGACGCGGACCGGAACCTGCCCCCCATCGAGGAGAGTCGGTGCGAAGACGCTCCAGACAACGTCGACCACGCGAAGACGGTGTGCCAGGTAGCGAATATAGATGATGATAGATGATGATGATGATAGATGCCACGAATATAGATGATGACACCCGTCCTTAGGGAATCTTCTTTACCTCATCGGTAGTACTAGTTGTTTTCTCAGGTTTTACGTCATGAACCTACATTAGAGTTTTTGTTGTCTTACTAGAGACAAGTAAAGGTTCCGTTTGGTAAGTTATAGTATCATTAGATTCAGACACGGGGTTGGTCATTACGACTTCTTCGACTTCAACTTACCAAGATACTTCTGGATGTTCTGGAAAATCTTGATTGTGGGTTTTTTCTACAGGAAAAGTAATATCCCCTGACCTTACGTTTTCACCCTTCAGTTCTTTGTGGACCTTAATGTCCGTTTAAACCGGAACCTTATACCTTACTTCGTCCCATTTCCGGTTATCTCAAAACGGTTCTCTTGTGTGACCAGTATCGTTTGTGGGAGAAGGTTGTTGTGTTCTCTTCTGAGATGTGTACCTGTAGTGGTCTACCAGCTGTGGTTTTAGTATAACTAATATAGGAAACGTCGGTTTCTACCTCTTCGAGATATGTCAGTCGTTTTTGTTCTGGACCTCGACTTACACGGAGTCTAGTACTTGAGGAATAACGGTTTAAGTCTGAATTTAACTTCTTTCATCCCTTTTGGTGATCTGGTAAGTCCATACTGGATTTAGTCTAAGGAATACTAATATGTCATCTTCACTCTTTATCTAAATTTCCTGATCTAGAGTATCTATCTTACGGACTACTTGATACTTGACTCCAAGCACTGTAACATGTCCTCTGTCCGTAGTTCTGGTAGGGGTACCTTTTCTTTACGTTTTTTCGTTTTACCGACAGACTCCTCCGAAATGTTTATCGACACTTTTCGTCTCTTCACTTTTCGTTTCCTCTCTTCCTTTCTATATTCGTAGACTTACGTCTCAAGGTTTCTTATCGTTCTTCTCTATTCTTTCGGAAGGAGTCGCTAGTTACGTTTCTTTATCTCCTTTTGTTGTCTTACCCTTTCTGATCTCTAGAGAAGTTCTTTTAATCTCTATGGTTCCCTTGTAAAGTACGTTTCTACCCGAGCTATTTCCTGTCTTTACCATACCTGGATTGTCTTCGTCTGCTATAATTCTGCTACATTGTTGTATGTGTCTTCTTGACATGTTTTTTCTAGAAGTGCTGGTTCTATTAGTGCTACCACACTAGTAAGTGGATCTCGGTCTGTAGGACCTTACACTTTAGTTCACCTGGAATCTTTCGTAGTGATGCTTGTTTCGATCACCTCCACTACCTTAAAGTCACCTCGATAAAGTTTAGGACTTTCTACTACGACACTTTCACGATGTGAGTTATACGGTCGTTTAAACCTTTTGAGTCGTCACCGGTGTCCTGACCTTTTCCAGTCAAAAGTAAGGTTAGGGTTTCTTTCCGTTACGGTTTCTTACGAGTTTGATGGTGTGTTAACGTGAGTAGAGTGTGCGATCATTTCATTACGAGTTTTAAGAGGTTCGGTCCGAAGTCGTTATGCACTTGGCACTTGAAGGACTACAAGTTCGACCAAAATCTTTTCCGTCTCCTTGGTCTCTAGTTTAACGGTTGTAGACGACCTAGTAACTTTTTCGTTCTTTCAAGGTCTTTTTGTAGATAAAGACGAAATAGCTACTACGGTTTCGGAAACTGACACACCTAGTGTTATTTGAAACCTTTTAAGACTTTCTCTACCCTTATGGTCTGGTGGACTGGACGGAGAACTCTTTGGACATACGTCCACTCCTTCGTTGTCAAACTTGACCTGTACCTTGTTGTCTAACCAAGGTTTATCCTTTTCCTCATGCAGTTCCGACATATAACAGTGGACGAATAAATTGAAGATACGTCTCATGTAGTACTCTTTGTGACCCGACGTTCTTCGTGTTCGACCTTAGTTCTGACGACCCTCTTTATAGTTATTGGAGTCTATACGTCTACTATAGTGGGAATACCGTCTACCACTCTCCTTGATTTTTCGAAGAACTACTTTCACTTTCTCCTCTCACTTTTTGAACCGAATTTCGAGTTGTAAGTCTTTTACTTTTAGTACCGTAGGCCAGGGTAGTGAAGTACCCTTTATCTACCCCTTTGTCACCTTTGTCACAGTCTGAAATAAAACCCCCCGAGATTTTAGTGACGTCTACCACTAACGTCGGTACTTTAATTTTCTACGAATGAGGAACCTTCCTTTCAATACTGGTTGGATCTATCGTATAACTTTTCGTCTCTCTTACGAAACGGTTGTTTCCAGGCAGATCAGTTCCGATACCAAAAAGGTCACCAGTACATACATACACTCTCAACCTGACACTTCTTTCGACTCACGGTTTCTTAACTACGAAAATTTGACACTACAACCTCTTCTGAGAACTCTCATGGAACCTAACGGTCCTCTAGGTTGGTCAGGTAAGATTTCCTCTAGTCAGGACCCACAAGAAACCTTCCTTACTACGATTTCGACTTTGAGGTCATGAAACCGGTGGAGTACACTTCTCAACTGAGTGACCTTTTCTGAGACTACGACCCTCCCTAACCCCCGTCCTCTTCTTTCCTCGTTGTCTTACTCTACCGACCTACCGTAGTGGTTGAACCTTCTGCACTCAAACTCACTTGAGACCCTCAACCACTACCTGTCCCTCCGGACCGCACGACGTCAAGAACCCCAGTGTCTCAGCCTGTACTGACTCGCTGACTTGAGTTGACTTGACTTGACTTCGTTGAATCGTACGTACGGACATCATTAGTCGATGTTACTCGGTCACTACAATTGACTGAAACCACCTTCAGAAATCTTAAGAAAAATAACTAACCACGAGACTCAAATTAATAAGTCTCCCTTTTTTCTTCACAAAAGACTCCTTCCCGACGTGTTGTAATAAGTTATATATCTTGGTTGGAATAACAATGTAACTCAACTACCGACTCTTAGTACTCGTGTAAAAAGGTCCAATCCAAACCTTTCTCTTTTTTTAATCAAATTTTTATAAACTTCAAAAGAAACTATACTGAAAAATTTTACAAGTGTAAACCCCAAAGAAAAACTCACTAAATCGAAATAATTATTCATTACTATCGAAAGTACGAGGACACCAGGACTCGAGATGGGTTCCGTTAAAACAATAATAAAAGAGACCCTCCAAGTATCCTAAACGAGTTAATGAAGAAAAAGAGATATTTTTATGTCTTTTCTTCTTTTCTCTTTTACTTAAAGATTTTATTTATACGAGACTTCTCTCTCCATTTTTTGTTAGATAAGTACCTTGTCTTTGTTTGATCAGGGTTTAGATCAGTCTGTCCTGATGGATACTTACTGCACACACACACACATACACACACACACACACACACACACTGGGGTACCTGAAACATGGGACGGTCCGAGGAGACAGAAACCCTGAAAAGTCCGTTCTTATGACCTCACCCAACGGTAAAGGAGGAGGTCCCCTAGAAAGACTGGGTCTCTAATTTGGGTGAAGAGAACGCAGAGGACGTAACTACTCACGTAAGAAATAGTGACTCGGTGGACTCTTCAGGTGGATTCTTACTGTCAAAATGTATATATAATGGTATACATTTTATCTATTCGTCACACAAACTACATACTACGTTCGTGGGCTTCGGTCACAAGACACTGTTGGACTTCCCTATCCCACTCCTCTCTCCACCCTCCTCCCAAGTCCTACCTCCCCCTGTGTACATAGGATACCGGTTAAGTACAACTACATACCGTTTTTGGTAGGACTATAACATTTCATTAATAGGAGGTTAATTTTATTTATTTATTTACATTTTTACTTACTATCAAAATCCATTAGACCATAGTCTAAAAGGTGGTTGGAGTTTTTCATCAATCTTTTCATTCAAAACAACTGTATATAATTTTATAATTTATAATTGACCGAGAGAAGTCCGGGACTTAAAAATCATTGAAGACCACCGAGATTTTCCCATAGACGTCATGAGAGATTATGGATAAGACGAAAATTCTCTAACTTAGATCCAGGTTAACAAACTAGACAAGGGAGGGAGGGTACAGTACCACCAGTAAAAACAATAATGTAAACAGTTTTCGCTTTCACCATTAAGTTGGGACTACAGAATTCGTCCCCCTCTAGATAAGGAAAAGATTCTCCCGTGTGTGTTACGTTCCGGATTATAAACACCCGAGTCCGTAACTCAAAAGTAGGACCTAAGTGATAAAGATAATCAACTGACCACAACCCGTTTAATGAATTTGAGACAAGAACTCATAGGGGTAGAAATGAGTCTCTAAAAAAAGACTATTAATTTTCTTAGATAGTGAAGATTTCATGAATCTCCTGACGGTGTGTACAGTCGAAAACCGATACTCTTACCATAAATGTACACGTTTCTACGCGAAGATTGATTACCACCGGGATTACTGGACAGTCCAAGAATGGTTTGTGGAATAAGAAGAACGGAACCAGTATCGTTCCAACAGTTCGTAGACCCGAAACCTACGTCAGATCCATCTTTGTTTCTCTGAGACTACACGACCTCGAGACTTTCTCTAATATGTACGTATTTGTTGAGGGTTATGACCACTAATATTGGACGAAGAATCAAACCCAATCGAAATACCAAAAATACCACCCGGACCGTTGAATACTAATAAATGATTAGTTAAGTTAGTACACTATCTGACGAGAAGGTTAGAAATCGTTGTCTCTTCCCAACCACCATGGTCAATAATTACACTACACTTTGTAGTTCCTCTCAGACCGAAACCGACGAGGGAAAGACCACCACCGTGACATTCACACTACTCTGGGTTCCCCAACTCTATAGTTCCTTGTGACCTAGACACCTATTATACAAGGACTACAATAGTAAACGATTTTGTAAACGGACTAGAGAAATGTGACTCTAACTCGTGGTAAAGTGTCGATGGTACCGTATCCCGTCCAACTGTAGACTAGGATTCTCTAACATTACCGTTTAGAGTTCGAACACATATATATACACATACAACCCTCCCCGTTTGTAAACTTTGTCCAGGGGTACATGAAAATATAGTGTGGTTTGTTTATGAGGTTCGTTAATCAAAGACTCGATATCTTAAAACTTAACTTTAAAGTTCAATTATAAGACTATCATGTCTTTACCTTAAAAACGTACGACACGACTACTTTTATTACCACAGTTACCTTTAACTGTAGTAACTTGAATTCCTTCGTATCCATATGAAAACAACTAACCCCAAACCTACACACTTAAGTGTTGAGTGTTTAGTTCTCAAAACCTTTCGTAAATCATTATCAAGGAAAGTACAATTTTCATAAGTTCTTAGAACAGACCGACTGAACTAAAATGAATCGTTTTCTCAAATTTTATAAACTGTTATAGATCGATTATCAGACGTATCTCTTTAACGAGTAGTCAAATCGTCCTTGAACTAACTTGATGCAAGATTTGAAATCCGTAACACTAAAGAGAAGTCAAAAGTAGAGTGACCATCAAATGTCTTTTTCCGGGGAAACATACTATATGAATCAGTAACAGTGATCAACCTGTCTTTACATGACTGTTCTCAAGTATCGTGAACACATCTACATACCACCCCCTTCGGGAAACGAAGAAGGTCAGAGAAGAGAAACGGTACGACGACACTACCACTGGTCCTTTCCCTTCCGGTCGGAACGACTCCCGAGAAGTCCGAGTTAGGTCACGAAATCAAAGGAAGTCTTTAAAGTCTTTACTCTTCGAGTCGGTTACGACAATGTAGGTATAAACCCTCGACGTCGGTATATATCCGATTCTTCGGTCCACTATCTTCACGAAACAACAGGAATAACGAAAAAGACGAGAGGAAGAATGGGGAAGGGTTCACCTTCACTCCGACCGTACTTTGAACGTTCAGTGGAGGGTACAGACAAAGAAAGAATTGTGTGGGTTAGTGTGTACAACCAAAGAAATGGGTTACAGATGACATCGTCACGAAGAGGTCCACACCACATATAGACACTGTGACTCTCAGAAATCTTTGAAGACATCGTTTAACTGGAACGGTACTATAGACTCCCACACTAGTCACTCGAACATTCAAAAATACATAAACAAAAATAAATTTTAAAAATATTAATTAAAATAACATAAGATATTTTCATAGTCAGACTTTACTAAACCCTTTTCTTTGTTAGTTTGAACGGGAAGGAGTTACTATCAAACTTCCGAGACAGGGTATACTACGGGGAAGGAAGGGTAAGGGTAACATAAATGGGAGAAGTCCGGAAAAAGAGAGTGGAACATGGACGAATCGACGTGATCGTCGATTGGAGTGGACGGACGAAGAGTGAAGAGTAAGTTTAGGTAGGAAAAAAAAATTACAGTCCACCTTTCTCCACTTAATTAATTTAAGGAAGTAAATACTGTGTTACGGTGGTAACTAAACACGTTCCAGAGAGAGAACAAAATACATAAAAATAAGGAATAGTAAGGGTTAGGAATTAGAGAAAGGGAAAGTTGAAATATATCCGAAGGTATGTCTACGTGTAAATTTACGTCTTCGTGTAAACTACGTGTAAATTTTTTTTAATTAAAATAAAAACCGACACGACCCAGGAACAACGACACACGACCGAAAGAGATCAACACCCCGTCAACCCCCGATGAGAAGTAACACCACGTGTCCGAAGAGTAACGGCACCGAATAGAACAACGTTTCGTATCCGAGATCCGCGGGTCCGAAGTCATTAAAGTCGAGTTCCCCTCCGCGATCCCATACACCGGAAGTCATCAACACCGTGTGTCCGAATCATCAACGGCAAACACCCGAGATTTCGTGTCCGAGTCACCAACACCGTATGTCCGAGTCAACGAAGTACCGTCCACCCTAGAAGGGCCTAGTTCCTGACTTGGACATAGGGGACGTTACCGTCCACCTAAGAATAGGTGACTGGTGGTCCCTTCAGGACTACGTGTAAGAATTTAGAGACACACAAGAACGTTTTATACATCGCAACAAAAAAATTTTTTACACATTTACTATATCACACGACGTCTATGGTAAAAAGTGGGTTGTCATACAAAATTCTTATATACAACGATATACATGTAGGTCACGACACAACGACGACTCAGCGAAGTCAGCACAGGTTGAGACACGCTGGGGTATCTGCCGTCGGGTGGTCCGAGGAGACAGGTGTCAGAAGAGGTCCGTTCTTGTGACCTCACCCAACGGTAAAGGAAGAGAGAGGTTCCGATACACAGGAAGGGTTTAGGTATACAACTTGGGATTGGGGGGTCACACTACCATAAATCTCTACTCCAGTAATCCAAATCTACTCTAGTACTCCTACCCCGGGGGTATTACTTTAAGTATGGGAATACTCTTCTCTGTGGTCTCTCGAACGACAGAGAGAGTGACGGGACACTCCTGTGTCCCTCTGTAACCGTCAGAAGTTCCTTTCTTATCTTGGGAGTGACCCGTTGACTTAACCGGTCGTGAGAACAAAATCTGAAGGGTCCGAGGTCTTGACACTCTTTAATCAAAGACAACAAAGTAGGTGCTGTAGATGCCAGTAAATAATACTATCGGATGTATGCAGACCAAATAACGAAGTTTTTTCACTTTACTTTACTTCTAGGTGGTATCACATGAATAGGTACTTCGGTATAAAAGAATAGGCAAAGTAGTTGTATAAATAGCTCCAACAAAGGTTGAAAGGGTTTTATGTCATACAGGGTATACATGTTGGGAAGTTCAACACCTGAAAGTTTCTATACTTACACACAAGACAGTTGTGATCCGTACTCACTTTAACATCGAATCTGAATGTTTGAATGAAACAACCTGAATGTTTAACCCGAATACTTACACGAGAAACTTACCTTGAACAAACATACATCTACTGGATGACATGGTAATGTGTAACAGTATATAGAGGTAAATAACCGATGACACTCTTAAAGAGACTCTATGTATAGGTCCTCATTCTAAGAACTTAGTGTCCCTTATGTGTAGGGATCAAAACGGTTCATCATGGTGTAACGAAAGGTCTTACTATCAATTGACAGGGTAGTCGTCTCGTAATCCCAAGGATAAAGGGAGAAGAGGACAGGTTAAGTAAGGTAAAGAGGTCCGAGTTCTGTCATAGGTTGATGGACTTCCTGGAGTTGTGATAATGAGGTCGGGTAGTCAAATACCGAGTCCCATCTATCTGAATGGTCTCTAATCCCAGTTACTCGAATCTAAGTCTACGTCTGAGGTCTTAAATGTATATTGGTACCCACACGATCAGTTGAACAGAGACGGAGACATTTTACCGACATTATTACGGATAGTGTATCAAAACTCTACCGTTTTAATCCATTACGTATATTTCTAAGGGTCCAGCGTCTCACTATTTCTTAGAAGGACGGTTAAGTCCTCTGAGTTCTCTACACCCAAGTTAGGGACCCAGTCCTTATAGGGGACCTCCTCCTTTACCGTTGGGTGAGGTCATAAGAACGGACCTTTTAGGGTACCTGTCTCCTCGGATCGTCCGATATCAGGTGCCCCAACGTTTCTCAACCTCTGCTGACTCGCTGACTCGCACATACGTTTACCATATCGAGTACCATTCACCAGTTTTTACTTTCAGATGACGAAGGATCAACAAAATCAATAGATTTAGAACTGAGGAGTCGGTCTACCACCCAAAGGAGAAGTTCCGTGCCGACTCAAAATACGAATAAAATTTATGACATAGACCGTGTTCCGAAGGGTCCACCGTGATCACCATTTCTTGGACGGACGGTTACGTCCTCGGTGTCCTCTGACCCAAACTAGGAACCCAGCCCTTCTAAGGGACCTCCTCCCGTGTCGTTGGGTGAGGTCATAAGAACGGACCTCTTAGGGTACCTGTCTCCTCGGACCACCCGATGTCAGGTACCCCAACGTTTCTCAACCTGTACTGATTCGCTGAAACGTACGTACGTACGCATAGACCGTGTTTCAATCCTTATATCATTTACAAATTGTTTGTAAACAACCAAACTGGACTCTACTCAAACACTAATGGGTTTTATGAACGAAACTTTCTCCCTGTAATAATATTTTAAGTTACAATAAGGTGGTAAGTAAAATTGGTTGGGTCGAAAACGAAACGATACCACTAAACCCTGACTGAATACCATTTCAGGTGAGTGAGTGAATACTCACAACACATACTCACATACAGTCTCCCCTCACCCCACCACCACCTCCAACACCGTTACCTAAGAGATACCCTGTCTCGGTCCGACGGTCAGTGGTAGGATTGGTGACGGAGATCGAAAGGAGGTCGTCGGAAGACGGACCCAACAAGAAGAAGGACCCCGTAGACACACCGGGGCTGAGAGGACTCGTTCCGATGAGTTCGGGAAGGGACAAGAAGCTCCGACGGAAGTGATATTCTTTTTTACTCCAGAATATAAAAGGAAAATTAAAAACCCATAAATTAAAAATAATTATAATTAAACAGTAACAACAAGTCTCCGATTTAGTGCAGGCTAAAAAACACTGGGGTACCTGACGTCGTGTGGTCTGGAGGAACAGGAAGTGATAGAGGGTCTCAAACGAGTCTGAATAAAGGTAACTCAGCTACTACGGTAGGTTGATAAAGTAGGAGACGGTGGGGGAAGAGAAGGACGGGAGTCAGAAAGGGTCATATTCACACAGAAAAGGTTACTCAGCCGAGAAACGTAGTCCACCGGTTTCATAACCTCGAAGTCGTAGTCAGGAAGGTTACTCATAAATCCCAACTAAAGGAAATCCTAACTGATCAAACTAGAGAAACGACAGGTTCTCTGAGAATTCTCAGAAGAGGTCGTGGTGTCAAGCTTTCGTAGTTAAGAAGTCACGAATCGGAAGAAATATATTGTAATATAATCAACGTCCATATTTTACATTACTAAGGTAGTATATAACGTTTTACTAGTGTTATTCAGACCAATCGTAGATGATAGTGTGTTATCAATGCTCCAAAAAACAAAAGACCACTACTCTTAAAAGGTCTAAATGAGATAAACTGTGAGAGTATATGGTTATCATGTCATAATTGATATCAGTGCTACGACACATAATGTAGGGGTACTGAATAAATAAAATATTAACTTGCAAACATGTAAAACTAGTGGAAGTAGGTAAAACGGGTGGGGGTGGGAGGTGGAGACCGTTGGTGGTCAGCCAAGAGACATAGATACTCGAACAAATAAAAAATAAGAAAAATTCTAAGGTGTATATCTACGTTAGTATACTATGAACAAAAAGAGACAGACTGTAAAGTGAATCACAATACGGGAATCCCAAGTAGGTACAACGACGTTGACCGTCCAAAAGTAAGAAAAAATACCGACTTATTATATTATTATAATTAAGTAGACAGTCATCGGTGAAATCCAACAAAGAGAAAAACGATAACATTTATTACGATGTCTACCTGTACCCCACATGTATAGAAAAGTTCAACCATAAAAATAAAAGAAACTTATTTATGGGTCTTCATCTTAACGACTCAGTACACCGTCAAGATAAAAATTAAAAATTTCCTTGAAGGTATGATAAAAGGTATCACCGATGTGGCTATTTATAAGAGTGGTGGTCACGTGTTCCCAAGGGAAGAGAGGTGTAGGAACGGTTGTCAACAATAAAGAATGGAAAAACTGTTTTATCGGTAGGATTGTCCACACTCCACCATAGAGTAATACCTAAACTAAACGTAAAGGAACTACTAATCACTACAATGTGTAGAAGAATACATGGGCAACCGGTCAACTTACAGAAGAAACCTTTTTATACACAAGTGTAGGAGACAGGTAAAAAATTAGTCTAAAAAACAATAACTCAACATACTCAAGAAAAATATAAAACCTATAATTAAGAAAAAGTACACATAATAAACGTTTGTAAAATAGGGTAAAGTATCCAACGGAATTTTGTTTCATAAAAAAAAATTAAAAATAAAAATGAAATAAAATGAAATGTTATGACATAACCAAAACGGTATGTAACTGTACTTAGGTTGTGCCCACATGTACGCTAGGGTTTGTACTTGGGGGGAGGGTGGAGGGAGGGGTATTGTAGAGAGACCCAGTAGGGGTACGTGGTCGGGGTTCGTACGACATAGGACGCAGTCTGTATCTGACCGCTAAGTTAAGAATGTACTATCATATGTACAATCTTACGGTAAGAGGGTTTAGTAGGGTGGGAGAGGGAGAGGGAGACTCAGGTTTTCAGGCAATATGTGTAGACACAGAAAAAAGGACAGAACGTATGTCCCAGCAGTAACGGTAGAAGGATTTAAGGTATATATACACAATCATATGACATAACCACAAAAAGAAAGACCGAATGAAGTGAGACATATTAACCGAGGTCAAAGTAGGTAGAGTTGTCTTGACTAAGCTTACATAAGAAAAATTACCGACTCATTATGAGGTAACACATATACATGGTGTCGAAAGAATAGGTAAGTAGACGACTACCTGTAGATCCAACAAAGGTACAGGACCGATAATATTTGTCACGACGCTACTTGTAACCCCATGTACACAGAGAAAGTTAAGACCAAAGGAGCCACACATACGGGTCGTCACCCTAACGACCCAGTATTCCATCAAGATAAACGTTAAAAAATTCCTTAGAGGTGTGACAAGAGGTATCACCGACATGATCAAACGTAAGGGTGGTTGTCACATCCTCCCAAGGGAAAAGAGGTGTGGGAGAGGTCGTAAATAACGAACGTCTAAAAACCTAACGTCTGTAAGACTGACCACACTTCACAATGGAGTAACACCAAAACTAAACGTAAACAGATTATTACTCACTACAACTCGTAGAAAAGTACACAAACAATCGGTAGGCATACAAAAGAAACCTCTTTACAGATAAACCAAGAAACCGGGTAAAAAACTAACCCAGTAAATAAAAAGACCTTAACTCGACGTATTCAACGAACATATAAAAACTCTAATCAACAAACAGTCAACGAAGTAAACGATAATAAAAGAGGGTAAGTCTTCCGACAGAAAAGTGGAACGAATATAAAAGGAAACAACACGTCTTCGAAAATTAAAATTAATCTAGGGTAAACAAATAAAAACGAAAATAAAGGTCTTAAGACCCTCCACCTAGTATCTCCTAGGACGAAACTAAATACAGACTCTCACAAAACGGATACAAGAGGAGATCCTCAAAATATCAAAGACCAGAATGTAAATCTAGAAATTAGGTAATACTCAAATAAAAACACACACCACAATCTTTCACTAGATCAAAGTAAGAAAATGTTCACCAACTTAACCTTTTCTTCTTCATTTTGAGAGTAACAAGCGTCTACTGTACTAGGAGATGTATCTTTTGGGATTTCTGAGGTGGTCTTTTAATGATCTCGATTAGTTACTTGTATCATTTCAACGTCCTATATTTTGTTACATAAAAACTTGAAGGAAAGTCTGAAGGACGGTTACGTAGTACGAAACGTTCTCCGATAACGGGACTTAGATGTATTAGGACCGTTTTATAAGTTCAAGTTCGTCGTTTAAGTCCTATGAACAATGGAGACCTCTCCCTCTGTTCCTCGTACTTGAGACTCCCTCCCGAATATAAATAAAAAATTTATAAAATAAAAATAACCTCGTATTAACTAAATGTTCTAACACAATGAAAGTCCATGTGTCGTTTCACTAAGTCAAAATGTATATACCACCCGAAGGATCCACCGAGTCACCATTTCTTAGGTGGACGGTTACATCCTCTACGTTCTCTACACCCAAACTAGGGACCCAACCCTTCTAGGGGACCTCCTCTTCTACTGTTAGACGAGGTCATAAGAACGGACCTTTTAAGGTACCTTTCTCCTCAGACTGTCCGATGTCAGGTAACCCAGTGTTTCCCAACTTATACTGACTCGTCTGTGTGTGTGTGTATGTGTGTGTGTGTGTGTGTGTGTATCGTTTCACTAAGTCAATATGTACATACTATGTATACAAGTAAGAAAAGACATAAGAAAAGAGTATATCCAATGACGTCTTATAGTTCATCTCAAGAGACACAATATGTCATCCAGGAACAACCAATAGACAGTATATATATCATCACACAAGTAGGTGTTTATTAGTATACTATAGTGAGTACACCTTAGATTAAAAATTTTTTTGTATGTTTACTTAAGTAAATGTTTTGTCTTCGTCTGAATGTCTATAACTTTAGTCCTTGAACCTTACTCTCTCTCGAAATTAACATAGACTTTACAAGATAAAAAAAGATGTCCCGACACCACATGGACCTTCAAGTATTATACTATATATTATGTTGTTTATATAATTATATAGTGTATATTTATGGTACACTATAAACAATATGGTATATAGTACATAATAGTACCTATAATATAATTAAACTTAAACGACGAATAGTAAACATACGAATATAATAGGTATTTATTGGGACATCAAAACTCATAAAAGTCTGAAATATATATTCTACTTCACTAGTTTAAAACACAGGATGATGGAAAAAAAAACCAACTGTCAAAAACTTTAAACAGGGATAACTACGTATATTAAAATCTGGAGACATAAATATAAGGTAAAATATTTCTCTTGTGTTAACTCCATAGAAAAGACGATGACTATCTGTAAATCTAACAAAGGATAAAAAGTGAGAATGATTGTGACGACATTGTTTATTAGACTATGTATCGAGGGGTACATTCCCTGTCTTCTGTAAGTCTTCATCTGTACGATCCACAGACCCGTTCGTATATGGAAAGTCAAACGATCCATAGTGGCATAGAAAGGAGTCTAACTCAAAAGACGAAATGAAAAGATGATCGTCACGTACGTGTAACCACAACCGGGTGTAGAAACGGTTAGGAACCTTCGTAACAGACCCGAAACGGGAAAGACGAGTCTAGGAGTCCTTTCTACACTCCCCCTTCACCCCTTCTCCCTCCCGTTCCAAGATGTTAATCCTCCTCTTTCAGTCGAGACTGTTTAAAGGACACTGTGAATGAAATTACTTCTTTTCTAAAATAAGAGGTAAAACTACTTCTATTATAAAGTTAAAGATACCCTTTTGACAATGTAAAAAATGAGACTTCGTCTCTTCAAAGAAAAAAAGGGGCAAACGTAAGAACCGTTTATTTACCTTATCTGGTTAATCGTTCAATTACAGGATTTACAAGTGAACGTCATTGTCAATAAAACTTTACAAAATTTATCGTACCTCGTAACCCAAACAAGAATAACGAAAAGTTCCAAAACTTAAACAATTTTACTTAACTTAAATTTTACTCCGTGTTCAAATACCACTTCTAACTAGTATTAATAAACGGTGAGATTAAACGTAAAACATTACCCTTTTTATTTACTACCCTTTACACAAATGGAAAATTTTGTTTATACTTTTCCGTCTTTCTTATTGAAACCGGTAAAACCCAACAGAGAACACAAGTGTCTACCCTTTTTTCTTTAAGGTGTTTAGAGTTGTGACCCCGAAAACGTTGTTACAATCCTACGACCACTCACTTCTATTTGGTCCTTATCCACCTCTTGACGAAGAACCTGTCTTATGTTTCGGTTTTATGTCACATAAAGGATTTCCTTACCCTTAACTTAGTGGTAGAACCCATCGAAAGCTATTTGTCCATTCAGTGTACTGTAACCCTCTGTACGTCAGAATTTTACAATGTACATGGATTTATAATTCATCTAAACTCCTTTACTCAGGAGTTACATTTACAAGTAGACTTTACTGTATTTTCATGAGATTTGTTTCTTGTCAATGGGACTAAGACAAAGACTGGTCCGTGTAACCAGTGTCCTACGGATTACAAGTAGTGGAAAGTACTACTTACGAATAGTTGGTAAGAGAATAGAGGACAGGACCTGTCCTATCACAGGAAGATATCTGTCATTCCCAGATCAGTCTGACGGTGAATACGAATCGCTAACAGTAATTGATTTCTTAAAACACACTAAGACTTACACGGTAACTTACGTTGTCCTTTTACGGAAGAACAGAAAAAAGGTATGATTAATACCAAGGGGTAGGAACTCCTGGTTCCCACTGTCCCGGTCTTAACATCTTCACTTCCTTTCTCCACGGTAATAATCTGTTGTCAGACTTCAAAAACACTACACACCAACACACGTATTGTGTACGTGTATATGACCCCATAAATGTTAACTTCATCCGTCAGGTAAACTTATAGATTTTTCCCTGATTCTCGTTTCCCTCTTTTGGGTTTCACCGGTCAACAAAGGGTGTTCCGTCGACACACCTATACGAGACAAAATAGTGTGTCGGGACACAGTGGTACCGGGGCACCAGATAAAAGGCTCTTAAATAATAAGTTAATAAATCCAGGATATTTATCTTTGATTGAGTCCTGATTTCTTAAGTTTGTAATCATACGATTTGAATGGTCCATCAAAAATCGTCGGAATTGTACCCCTGACCAACCGTTACGAAACTAAGGTTAATTTTACAGAAGTCTAAACCGTCTTCACTGTATAAGGTACAGTAGGTTCAATTCCAGTTACTCTCGTGTGTGAAGACAACTTCAGGTCAAGACTGTGAATGCCTCTAAATTGTCTGGTACCCTTTCGAAGAAAGAATCCTTTGGAAGAGATGAAACTTACACCTGGTTATAAAGCGAGAGAGAGAAAAATTTTAAATAAATAAACCGACACACCCTAGAAGTAACGTAGTACACCCTAGAACGCGTCTGAAAGATCTCCACCACACACTCGAGTCTTCAACATCGTACACCCGAATCAACGAGACATCGTACACCCTAGAATCAAGGGGCTGGTCCCTAACTTGGGAACAGGGACCGTAACCGTCCGTCTAAGAATTGGAGACCTGGACTGGTGGTCACTTCACGAGTTATAAAGAGACAAAACCTAATAAAAATCATATATGGAACGAATTACGACCTGGATCCCAAGTCTTTGTGAAAGACGACTGAATGAACTCACCGAGTACGTACCAAAGGACAATTATAGTTAGAATATCCACAAACGTGTAGTAGTAAGATCTTATAAATTAAACATTCGTAGTTTCTTTTCTAAGATAAAAATAAATACAGTTTTTCTCACATAACTCTTATCAAATTAGATGGTTGATTATTTATTACATCCGGTGTTCTGTAATTTGATAAGAGAACGTAAATTTCAACTTTTAAGTAAAATAAAGTACAAAAAGAGTTATAAATTATACACGAAAACTCAGAATAAAATGTCAGAAAATTAATGAATATTTTAACACATCTTATAAAGTACTTCAACCTTATTAAAATCGGAGTTTGATGAACTCTTTTACTTCTCGAACGAGTAAAGTCCGGATTGATTTACGTTGTATTAAGTCAATAAAACAACCAGTTGAAGTTAATTTATAAGTAACTCGAAATTTACTCTGTGATTCTGATACTTTATAAATGCACGAGACTACTCTAACACTTGATGTCTAACCTCGGACCAATTATGGGTCTCGTTTAATATTTCGCGAAAACCGTAAACACCGAATTGTTTTGTTTAGTTGTGGACAATTAACAAAAAGAACTTTTACTCTATGAAAGTTGAACTTAGTCAAAAAGGTTGTCGAAAATTAGTATCGTTATATAGATCCCGATGTAAGAGTTTCTTATATTCCATTTTTATTTCCGTCTAAAAACCTTTCACGTAGTATTAATTATAGGCATCATTCACGAGAACTAGGAGGGGTGGGGGTTGCCCGTGGGGTGGGGGGTGTCGATCACGTCGTTCACGAAACCGATTGTTAAGTAAGGATAGTGGGAGCTACCTCACACTAGAGCCGGTCACCTGTAACGTAGTGGGTCTCTCAAGTGGACCCTCCAATGGTACCGGTGAATGAAGTCGTATCCTACCCCATCGTTTACCGACTGACTAAACAGTTACCACTTTCCGACTCGAAGAAATTGTACCTTGCTAAGACACAGTACGAACTAAATCCGAGTACCGGGGAACACGTAATGTTTTCATTTCACAATCAACGAATCGAAACAGGTTGAGAAACGCTGGGGTATCTAACATCGGGTGGTCAGGGGAGACACATACCTTAAGAGGTTTGTTCTTATGACCTCAACCAACGGTACGGAAGGACGTCCCCTAGAAGGACTGGGTTCCTAGCTTGGGTCGAGAGGACGTAACGTCTGTCTAAGAAATGACAGACTCGGTACTCCCTTCGGGAGGAACAGGTAATTCGGAGCCGTTTTAAAGTATACTCTTACGTAGGAGGGAACCTACTAAAGGGAAGGGAACCGACAAGGAGAGTGAGGGAAAGTTCAAAGAGGGTTATCATATGGGAATTATTATTTAGTTTGTGTGGATTTGGGGACAAAGTCTGAGACGAAGATACCTCGGGTTGGACTCTATTATAAGGTCAAAGACAGGTATTAAGATTTTCACTGGTACTTTTGTAAGACGAGTCCGTCTGGTAGTCTAATATTCGTTTCTTCTCTGATAAACGTCAGTGAGTTTTGTCGGTCGTAAACACTAGGAGTACCGTCTGTAAAGATCGAGAAAATAGAAAAGAAGTGAGAGGGGAAATAAGAATACCACTTTTCCGGTCAAAATAAGTCCGACCTCTACAGAGGTGAATGTGTGAAAACACAAGGGTCCGAGGGATGTCGATTCCGACCGGTGACCCGAGTGAAGATCGATTACTGTACACTCAATTTCGAATAATCCCACCAGCACCAACAAGTCAGCGAGTCAGGACAGGCTGAGAAGTTGTGGTACCTGACGTCGTGCAGTCCGAAGTGACAGGCAGTGGTTGAGGACCTCGATCGAGTTTGCGTACAAGTAGCTCAGTCACTACGGTAGGTTGGTAGAGTAGGAGACAGTAGGGGAGAAGGAGAAGGAGACGGAAGTCAGAAAGGGTCGTAGTCTCAGAAAAGGTTACTCAGCCAAGAAACGTAGTCCACCGGTTTCCCACCCCGAGAACCCTTTCACTAAAAAGATTAATTTTCACAGTCCGAATCGACTATACAAAAAGGACGACACAAAAGGACAGACCTTCCTCTTGCATTAAGGAGTCCCGTGTCGTCGGTAGAACACTTACGTCGTCTCTATTTCCCTTAGATCCCGGGACTACCGTAGTTCACTGATGGTAAAGTCCGGACTCGGCACAGAGAGACCTGTAGGATAATTTACTCTTTTTATTTGGGGATAAAATCTCCAAGAGTTGGATCCCTCTGGAAACCTTTACAGACCTCCACAAAACTCAACAGGGTCACTGGTCCTTCTCTTGACCTGATACTATTTTGTTCACTCCGTGAACAGAACTCATATCTTAAATTCCCCACGGGGATTTGAGTCATTAGTCGGTCCATTATAAAATTACTTTATTAATTTTTTAAAAAACGAATATTAAAAAATTTAATACCTTTATACTGTTGTGTAAATGTTCTTTGAACCCTTTTATATCTTGTTCAAATGTATATGAAGGTGATATATAATGTTAATAAAAAATTTCATCTACTTAATTCTAAAAATCAACCTCAAAGTTATAGTTTAAGAGTTTTCGGTTATCTAACTTATATGTCTCTTCATCTTCCTATATCATCTGGACTTTTCGTGATACTTGGTTAAGTTGTATTAATTCTAAATATGTTAAAAGTGTGTTGTCATCCTATGTTTAAGATAAGTTCAAGGGTACTTCACAGAAATTTTAATTACGTTTTTAAGTCCTACTTGTTTTATCGTACAATTTATTTCTGTCCTAGTCATTGACACAGTACGACTCGGTATAACCTCGGAATCCGTTTTCCCTTTTAGTCATCACGATTAAGGTAGAAATAAATTGTACCACCATAAAACAAGTAGGACCTAAAAACCGTAATCAAAACTACAAAAGGTCAACGGAGCGGGATGCCGGTCTGGACTGTGTCTTCACGACGACGATGAACTTATCGACCCTGGGTCGGAACATAAAATGTAGGACGTTGAACCCCTCCCATTGGGGGGTTGACTTATAAGATGGATTTTACGTTTATGGTACGGGTAACTCTCTGTGTCGGGATTGTACAAAAATTCGAAGGGAACATCGAGTCAACCATTTCTTGGACGGAAGTTACGTCCTTTGGGTCCAAACTAAGGACCCAACCCTTCTAGGGGACCTCTTCCTTTACCGTTGTGAGAGGTCATAAGAAAAGACCTCACAGGGTACCTGTCTCCTCGGACCGTCCGATGTCAGGTACCCCAACATCCTCATCCTGTACTGGATCACTGATTTGATGGTGGTTGCACGAAAATTTTGGGAACGGTCACCCTCCTAAATACGTTCATGGGTTTGTGTTAAAACGGACTATGACATGGGTGACGGGTTTCTGATCAATAAAGCAACTTTAACAAATTTATATTCGTTCGTGTATAAGTGAGTTGTTCAATCAAGGTCAGTTGTAGGGTCCTTCTTCGTTTGTACCTACTGACAAGAGTAAGAAATTTACTCCTTGGTAAATGTTTTTCACCCCGTCTCTATCACAAGACTCCTACGTACAACCTCCGTGACCTTGATTGATTAGAAATACTAACACCGAAACAGTGGAAAGGAGAGACTCGGAGTCAAAGGAACTGACACTCGCCCCTGAACCGATCGACGAACGAACTATGGGGGAGTGGAAATCGTCAGACACGGATTCTGAACTCAGAATCAGACACCGTACATCAGACACTGATTTTCCTTTAACTAGGATTTTGATTCGGGTCTGGGACCTAGAGGACCGGACCCTGAGAAAGATTAATATAGTCCATGGATGACGAAATAACAACTACCTTTAAACCGTAAATCATCAAATATTATACGACGGTAACGATAACAATCGACGAAAATATTTTTCAGTCTGAGCAATCTTTATGAGTTTATTGACTTACAAAAAATTACTGAAAATAGACCTACAATTCGTAGAAAATGTATCTGATGTTAATATCAAAGTAAAGAGAAGTAAACAGTTATCGAGGATGAATCGGATTAAACAAACGACGAAACGTTTACTGAGGTAATATCATTCACCGTCCCATTTCCAACTAGGATACCCCATACGTACGTAAATTTTATAATAAAATAAAAAAGGTAGATGACACTTGTATTACTGATATTAGTTTTGATGACTGGCATCTTAACCTTAAAATTATTGAAACCTAAACAACTATTCCCCAAATACCACTCGACTAACAAGTACATCGTGACACACCGAGAAGTACGAAACTTGTTATATTTTTATTGTTAAATTTTATATTGGACTAGAGAACCCAGTGGAACTACACACAAAAAGTAACTTGTTCAACCAAACAATGAGTAACGTCACTCCTTTTTGTAGGTGAGACTCATTGACACCCTACAGATTCATTCATTCACAATCTTTTCTGAATGATATTCTAAACCCGAGTACAATCCATTAAAACTTCTCCTAAATTCCTTTACTCCGGAACGAGATCTAACCCACGACAGTCCTTCACCCCAATGACGATACTAACACAATAGAAAATTCAACTTTATATCAACAACATGTCATATATCCAATGTCCACATGTTATATCACTAAGTATTAAAATTTCCAATATGATGTAAATATCAATAATATTTTATAACCTATATAAGGAACACAACATGTTATATAGGAATATCGAATAAAATAACAGGTAGGGGGAAAGGAGGGAAGTGACCATTGGTGACCAAACAAGAAAAATAGACTCAGACGAAGAAAGACATATAAGTGATTAAATAACATAAAAAATCTAAAAGTGTATATTCACTATAATATGTGATAGACAGACTAAATATAGTGAGTAGTATCATGGGACGTTCCGATAAGTACAACGACGTTTACTGTTTTAAAGAAAAATATCGAGTTATCATCAGTATACACACACATATATGTGTGTAAAAGGACGTCCCTTTAGTTCCGCACTAGTTCATCCAATCATGTGTGTGTGTGTGTGTGTGTGTGTGTGTGTGTGTGTGTGTTTATGTGGGACGAAGAAATAAGTCAGTAAACAACTACCTGTGAACCCAACAAAAGTATCCAACCGTTAACATTTATTACGGTGACACTTGTAACTCCACGTACGTAGAAAAGCTTAATCATAAAGAACAAACAGAAAGTCTACATATAGGTCCTCATCTTAACGACCCAGGATACCACTTTTTCACTTTAACTTTCACTTCAGCGAGTCACCACAGGATGAGAAACGTTGGGGGACCTGACATCGGGGGTCCGAGGAGGCAGGTACCCTAAAAGGTCCGTTCTTATGACCTCACCCAACGGTAAAGGAAGAGGTCTCCTAGAAGGACTGGGTCCCTAACTTGGGCCCAGAGGACGTAACATCCGTCTCCGAAATACCAGACTCGGTGGTCCCCAGGATACCATTAAGACAAATATCAAAAACTTTTGGGAGGTATGACAAAAGGTGTCACCGACATGATCAAATGTAAGGGTGGTTGTCGTATGCTCCCAAGTGAAAAGAGGTGTAGAAGTGGTTGTGAACAATAAACAACAGAAACACTAGTATCAGTAAGACTATCCTTACTCAACTATAGAATAACACCAAAACGTAAAAGGACTACTAATTCACTACAACTCACAGAAAAGTACATGGACAACCGGAAGACATAAAGGAGAAACCTTTTCACAGATAAGTCAAGAAAACGAGTAAAAAAATTTTTTCTAAAACATAGAATTCATTAGAGTAAATACCTCTCTCCTCTGATCTTCCGATGTAGACACTAACCCTCTCTTCGTCGGGAGTGAGGATCCTGTCCCCCTATAAACCGCAAAACACCGAACCTGTTGTAAGTACAAGATAGACACAAGTCTACATCGATACCTGACTAGAGAGAGAAAAAAAGTAGAACTAGGTAACACCAGTGTCTCACCGGAACAGACTTTTAACCATAGGAGACCCTCAAAAGTACAAATCGTCTGGTCGAACATCGTCGTGGTTTCGGTCGACTATCACAGTCTAACCGAGGACCTATAGTCCCCGACAAAAAGAGAAAGAATAGGTTATGGTCGGTTTTACAAATTAAAAGGACGTCCCACTAGTTCCTCGGTAGTTCATCCAATCTTAAAGTATACTAACCGCTTCTTGTTATTTGATGATATCTGTGAGTTTCAAAACGGATTTCGGTTTAGTCCTTAAAATGTTTTATATTACTCATATATATTTAATTTACGTTAATTTTATAATATACACAGTCTATAATATGGAAATTTGGTACGGGTTTTACAGTTTACTTTTTACAAGGTATCCAAATACATTAAAAGTCCAATAGACTTTGGATACCCCTAGTAAAGTATTTTCTATCGTTATATATATTATATTACATTAGTATTATTAACGGTAAATTTAGGTACAAAATTCAGTGTTAATGTATGAGAAGTCGATAAATCAAAATTTCTTCTTTAGTTTTCGGAACGGACTTTAGTTCGTGAAGTATAGGGTTTAAGGGCTGATATACAAGACGTAAATAGTAATTTTGTGTTTTAATGGAAGTAATTTAAACAATTTGACTATTTTAAAGGTCAAAGTAGTATGTAATACCGAAAGAGATTAGAAAACTTTAAGTTTTCCGTGAAATATTTTTATAGACGTTTAAACCTTATCTACCAAAATCTTATTTTTATTACTCCAAGCATTTACTCAGAAAATAACTTCTCAAAAAGGAGGGGAGAAACGATTTTTGATCTAAAATCAATGATCTTTTTAAAATTCTGGAAGGGGAGTCCCAATTTGAAAAATCGTCATCATCCGGACACCGAATAAGAATAATCGAGTTTCAATTTTAACAGAAAAACTCGAATTTGGACTCATCTATGATGATATGTGGGTAATCTTACCGATATTAAATTTTTCTGACTGTATGGTTCACAACTGTTCCGACAATTCTTCGACTTTGAAAATATATAAAGACTTTCCTTACATTTTACCATAACGGTAAAACCTTCTGGCCGGTGTCAAAGAATTTATCAATTTATACACGAATGGTGTACTGAGTCAATTAAGATGAGGATGTATATAAAGATTCTCTTTAACTTTGTATACATCGGGTTTTGTCCCTTGTTGGGTTTACAGGTAGTCGACTACTTACCTATTTATTTTACACCATGTCGGTATGTCACCTTTGGTAAACAGTTCTCCTTCTTTGATGACTACACATCATAATTACGTTACACTTATTCGGAGTTTTTGAATGATTCTTTCGTCTGTGTCTTCTGAAGTATGACATACTAAGGTAGATAGACTTTAGGATTTTTTCCGTTGATGTAGTCTCTTTCGTCTAGTTATCAAACGGACCCCGACCGTCATCCTTTCCCTTAAAACCGCCCCCACTACCTTTACAAAATTTGATCCAACACCACTACTAATGGGTTGAGATATCTAAATACTTTTCAGTAACTTCAAATATAAATGCTCTCCATTTAAAATACTTCATATTTAATATCAAATTATATAATTAGAAGACCTGACGGTATCGTTGTATCGTATCTAACGGAATTCGGTGTCTTTAATTAAAAGAGTGTCAAGACCTCCAATCTTCAAGTTCTAATGACACGATAGTCCCAACTAAAGAGAATTCCGGAGCGAGGAACCGAACGTCTGGGAGGGAGAACGATGGAGAAACGTACCAACAAGAGACATGTGTGACTAAAAAAAAAAAAAATTGTGTCTTTAAAACAGTACACAATTGTAACATCGAGTGTTTAAGCCTTGATTATCAATGATAAACTAAACAACTGAATATAAAATTTCGAGTAAATATAAAACAAGACTTAAAAAGTAGATATCTCATTATAAATAAATACATGAAAGGGGGAGACTTTAGTCTGGTCGACTTCCAAAAACCTTTGTAAATTTGTTAATAAATGGAAGGACTTAAAACAAGAACGTCCTAAGACGGGATATCATTCGAGTGGGAAAACATTGAGACTACCACCCATTACCATGTTTATGTTTGATATATTAGGTGCAAGAAAAATTTTTTATAAAAACTTTAATAAAAATTGAATATTCTTTAGTGTTTTTACCGTGTCTGAGAAAGGGGTCGAAAGGGGTTAGAATAGAATCTGTTTACGTCATGTAATAGTTTTCGTCCTATAATTGTAACCATATCGTGATTTGAAGGTCTGGAATTAACTTACAGTGGTCAAAAATGTACGTGAGTATAAAAGGGTAATCAAATATCAAGACGCTTTAAAATAGTGTCTCTAAGTACATTGGTGGTGGTGTTAGTCCTGTGTCTTTTGAGATGAGGAAATCCCAAAATAACAAACTCAGAAATAAAATTAGTTGAAATAACTCTATGTCAAATAAATCCTATTTTACATGGGTGAAAGTCGTATGTCAGGGTACTCAAGATGGCCATGTGTATCCATCGGTGGTAAGACCTGTCGTAAATGTAGAGAGGGTGGTGTCTTTCAAGGGAATACGGCGGAAGGTAAGTCGGGAGGAGGTAACGAGACTGAAGGTAGTGTTATCTCATCAAAACGGACAAGAAGTGGAAGTATAATCACCTTAGAATGTCACACAGAAGAGACCTCAGACAAACCCTAAATTCTAAACTCCGCGTCGAAACTATGAGAGATACATATATTTGTTTCACGTCGGTTAAGTGTACACTATTAAGTGGTATCGTCTAAAAACCCATAAACACATTAGTAAAAACAGTAAGAGACCTAACTATAGGGAAATAAAAATTTGTATGACCAAAAAAAAAAAAAAGTTTATTCAATGAGAGGATCGAGGGAAGTCTCCAAAATTTTTGCAAATCGTAACGGTCAAAGATTTAAATTTGTACAATCTTAACAAGGATAGGAAGACGAATAAAATCAATACGAGGAGATAAATTTATGGATAAGACTGATACTTTAAGTAACACGACAAATCACACCATTATCAAGAAAATTATTCCTCCTAGGAAGTCCCTGTGTACAGTAATAGTATTTGGAAAATAGTCTCCATATTTATTAACTCTCGTGTACCGACAAGTAAGATCCCGTAGTCTTTACCCCTCCACCGTCCCTCCCGTACTTAAGATGTAATAACTTCCACCCCGTCTTTACGAATAGAAGTAAAAAAAAGGTTAAAACAGGGTAAAGGAAAAAAATATAGGGTAGAGAGCTGGAGGAATTAGGAAGGGGAAGGTAAGAAAACTGGAGAGATAAAAAGAGAAAATGACCTGAAACAGATAGAGAAGTTAGGAGGAAGAGAAATGACAGTACGCAAAAATAAGTAGAAGGTAGTACACACGGGACAAATTGAAGGAAGGGAAAGAGATGAAACGGAAAGAGACAGGGTCCAGAACATTAACGACTGAAGAGAAAAATCCTTTCATCTTAATACTAGTAGTAGTAATAGTACTAATAACGGTCTCAGAAAAGGAAATGGAGATCCTAACCTGGGTCCCATGTAACCTGAGTTTACCTCACAACAACCTTTACTTGAGACATATAATCAACCCCATGGGATTCCTTGTACTAGGAGGACGTCACGGGGTATTACCCTCCTCCACATCATCTCTGACGTTACCAAAGTCAGTCTGTCAACCTAAGTTTTGAACCTAAATGGTAAATAATAGATAAAATAGACCCGAAAAAAAAAAAAAAAAAAAAAACGGTATGACACACCGTACACCTTGAAGAGACTGGTCCTTAGTTTGGGAAGGAGGTTTACCTTCGTACCTCAGAATTTGTGACCTGGTGGTCCCTTCAGGACCTGACATGAAAATTGGTGAGAACCAGAATTAAGGAAGTAGACAGTTCATTCTTATTGTTTGGACAGAATCTCAATGACCCTCGTAGTCTACCTGTTACATGTAGTTCACGGACCGAGTAGGATGGATCAGGACTTCTTAATTGTGAGGAGAAAACGAATTCTGAACCGAATAATAGAATGTACCCAATCGCTCCCGTCACAAGGGTCCCCTTCACTTCGACCCTTATAGGGTCAATGGAGGACACGACGTCCTAAGAACGTAAAAGGAAACCGTGTTTAAGACGGTATAAAGTCTCCTTGGTCAGACCTCCACGACTGTAACTCTGGTCGTTCAAGATTTTTACATCGGTAATTTGATAACTACGTAACGAGAAAGGTAAACAAGGGGTCACAAGGTAATACGACACCCATAATTCCACCAAATTTAAAAAAAGATAACAAATTTATTCTCTCAAACAGAACAGAAGATAAACTCGTTTAAGTGAATTACCAGAAAATCCTCTTTCCAAACTATTGATACAAATAATAGTAAAATAAAAAGTGATAAGACTTGATTATCGTCAGTCGTTATCTTATGATGTCAACATAAATGTAAGACTAATAAGATTTGAGTTTCTAGAATGTAGTAATAGTAGATCCAAGATCTTTGAAGTACATCAGGAAAATACAAATTAGTTTCAAAAATGAAGGAAACATCAGGTGGGACAACAAAGGGAGGAAAAATCGGATTTTATACTTTAGACAGAAACTCACATAAAATAAGACAGAGACCAAGATGAACAACTAAAAAAGTAGATCATAAAGTCCCATGAAATTTTTTTAAAAATTTGAAAGATAACTTTAATCAACTAAATGTTATAATATAATTAAAGTCCATATATTGACTAAATTATGAACATATTTAATATACGGTAAAGTCCAATAATATTTTATTTATTACCGATATAAAAGGACACGACATATAGGAATAACGAATAAATATACATTCACAAACATAGAGAATTAATAAGGGATAGGGATAGAACGGGGGGGGAGGGGTAACCACTGGTTACGAAGATAGAAACTCAGACAGACATTATAAGTAAATAAAGAATCTAAAGTATATCTTCACTATTGTACATTATAAACAGAAGGAGGCTGAATAAAGTGATTCGGATTAATAGGAGATCAAGATAGGTGTAACAACGTTTACCGGTTTAATGTAAGAAAACATACCGACTCATCATAAGGTAACACACGTACATATATAGTGTAGAAGAAATAGGTAAGTAAGTAGACAACTATTTGTGAACCTAACGAAGATATAAAACCTATAAATTTACTACTATGACGCTTGTAACCTCACATACATAGAAAAGTTTAATCACAAAAGTAAAAAAGTCTATATATAAGTCCTCACCTCAAAGACCTAGTACACTATCAAGATCAAAATCAAAAAACCACTTGGAGGTATGACAAAAGGTGTCACCGACGTGGTTAAATGTAAGGATGGTCGTCACATGTTCCAAAGAGTAAAGAGATGTAGGAACGGTGTAAATAATAAACATCTGAAAAACTACTATCGGTAAGACTGTCCATACTTTACTACAGAGTGACCAAAACCAAACACAAAAAGACTATTAATAACTGGATGTAAACAAAAATGTACACACAAACTTAAAGTTTTTACTTTGATAAAAGTCAAGACCAGATCAACCGAAAATATCAGTCGAAATAATTAACTTCGAAACTAAGAATGACTACACATTACCTCTATTATAATAATTGTACACAAGGGTCGAAAGAGGAATAGGGGTACGGGACGGACGACTTGTTTTTAAACAGAAACGAGTAAGATGAAAAGGGAGAGGAGGCCACCGAGTCGACAATTTCTTAGACGGACATTACACCCTCTGGACCCAAGTTAAGGATCCAACCCTTCTAGAGGACCTCTTCCTTTACCGTTAGATGAGGTCATAAGAACGAACCTTTTATGGTACCTACCTCCTCGGACCATCCTATGTCAGGTACCCTAGTGTTTCTCAACCTGTACTGACTCGCTGAAGTGAAGTGAAGTAGGAAATTCCTAAGAAGTTTTAAAAGTCAGTCTAAGAGTCCGAAACCCCCTACATTTCCCTCTTCCCGACCTCTCTTGACCCCACTCCTCCCTTTCTCCCTCTATAGAATCTCCGACTACCACTCCTTTACACTCTGACTATTCTGAGTTTTTTCTCCTTTCCGTAAAAAAAAAACTCTTCTCCGCTATACCTCGTATTTAATCTAGTGGAAGTCTCCCGGTGTGTATGATATATGATGGTACGAGAAGATTGAAACATGGACGACAAGGGAGGTATCTTTTACGGGAATGGGTGAACGGGTACTTACGTCAAGAAACTAACGAGTCGGAACTTCTGTGTAAAGTGTACAGTGGAGGTGACACTACGAAAGAAGAAATACAAGAGTCCACCAAGTCGTGAACGGGGAGGATGACCTCGTAAAAGTTTGAGGACAATATTATTAGGACAATGAGAAGAGACACAGGAAGTGACTCCACTTTATACTACTCTTAGAACACTGTCAAGCCCTCTATTACCAATTAGACACCGGAGACTTCGATCCGTCACGCTCAAGATTGGGGTCAACAGGATAATAAGAAAATGGAACTCTTTCTGTAATTTTGTTCCTATTGTTACTATGGATAAAATATTGACACAACATTCCTCTTCCGTTACCGTGGGGTGAGGTCATGAGAACGGACCTTTTAGGATACCTACCTCCTCGGACCAACCGACGTCAGGTACCCCAGCGATTGTCAGTCTATACTAACTCGCTGAAGTGAAAGTGCGTAACCTCTTCCGTGGGGTGAGCTTATGAGAACGGACCTCTTAGGGTCCCTGTTCCCTCGGACTACCCGACGGTAGATACCCCAGCGTGTCTCAGCCTGTGCTGACGTCACTGAATCGTCGTCGTTCCTCATTTTCTCTATCTCATATTTTCGTGAATTGTGTAACGGACTGGGTCACATAATTATTGATTAGTAACAACCGATAAAGGTAAATAGAAAGTTAAGAGTCTCGGATCGTGTCACGGACTGTGTAGTCACGGGTCATTAGATACGACTTACCGAAACATTCTTATAATAATTATAAAACAAGAAGGATTACCGAAAAGTGAAATAGAGACAACGGAATATTAACAAACCTCCATGGTAAGGGACAAAACGTTAATAAACGTATGTCAGATTAGAGAGAATGAACTGACACATTAGAAACATCGACCTCTCTAACAAAATGACTTACAACATGGGAGGTGTATCTCGAAACTTGAATCGTCGAGGAGACATTGACCCAACCAAGCACAATGAAACGAAAACTATCTCCTTGGAAAGGTATAGTTTATAGGTAAAACACTTGAGTGGACAACTACTTGAACACCCTTCATTTATTGTATGAAACTTTGGTTGTCCTATTAGGTTACATGTCTCCTCAGGTCGAATGACTCATTAATAATCTTCATATGTTATTTAAGAAAGTTAATCTCTTGTATTTTCTGTCGAATAGATTCGTAGAAAGAAGACTGAGTAAACCCATCTTAGGTCGTTGTAGAGTACCGTACTTTCTCACAAAAACGGAACAAAGAGTAATAATAATGGAGACTTTTATATATAATATATTATAAATCATTTGTTATAAAAAGTTTTATAAAAAGGAAACAGAAAATATAACACCAACGATAAACATAGAAATGATGATTTATATTCATATAAGTAAAAAGAGATAAGTAAAATACTTTGGGGTACTAACCGTTACACTAAAGACAACCTATCCCACTGGACTAAGAAGAGTTGGATTAATAAAAAAGTCCTTCTGACTAAAAATTCGTCACCCAGACTTGGTGAAGAGAATCATTATAGTTCACAAAAGATTTTTAATTAAATAAAACTTTATTCACTTCAGTGAGTCAGCACAGACTGAGAAACGTTGGGGTACCTGACATCGGATGGTACGAGGAGGAAGACACCCTAAGAGGTCCGTTCTTATGACCTCACCCAACGGTAAAGGAAGAGGTCCTCTAGAAGGGTTGGGTCCCTAGCTTGGGTCCAGAGGACGTAACGTCCGTCTGCGAAATGGTAGACTCGGTGGTCCCTTCGAAGCGGACGTTAAATAAAATTAACCTCCGATTAACAAATGTTATAACATCACCAAAAACGGTATGTGTACTTAGTCGGTACCCACATGTACACAAGGGGTAGGACTTGGGAAGAGGGTGGAGGGAGGGTAGGGTAGTGAGTCCCAGTAGGATCACGTGGTCGGGACTTGTGGGACAGAGTACGTAGTTTGGACCTGACCGATAGATAAAGTATATACTATTATATGTACAAAGTCACGATAAGAGAGTTTAGTAGGGTGGGAATGGAAGAGAGTGTCTCAGGTTGTTAGAAAAGAAATGTAGACACAGAGAAAACGACAGAACATATATCTCAGTAACAACGGTAGAAAATTTTAAGGTATATATGTGTAATTATATGACATAACCACAAAAAGAAAGACTGAATGAAGTGAGACATATTACCCGGGGTCAAAGTAGGTGGAGAAATCTTGTCTAGGTTTACGTAAGAAAATTTTTCGACTCATTATAAGGTAACATATATACATGGTGTCGAAAGAATAGGTAAACAGATGGCTACCTGTAGATCCAACGAAGGTACAGGACCGATAACATTTGTCACGACACTACTTGTAACCCTATGTACACGAAGAAAGTTAAGACCAAAGGAGTCACACATACGGGTCGTCATCCTAACGACCCAGCGTACCGTCAAGATAAAGGTCTAAAAATTCTTTAGAGGTGTGACAAGAGGTATCACCGACATGATCAAACGTAAGGGTGGTTGTGACATTCTCCCAAGGGAAAAGAGGTGTGGGAGAGATCGTAAACAACAAACATCTGAAGACCTTTGTCGGTAAGACTGGTCGTACTCTACCATGGAGTAACACCAAAACTAACCGTAAAGAGACTATTACTGACTACAACTCGTAGAAAAGTACACAAACAATGAGTAGACATACAGAAGAAACCTCTTTACAGACAAGTCAAGAAACCGGGTAAAAGAACTAACCCAGCAAGTAAAAAGACCTTAACTCGACGTACTCGACGAACATATAAAAACTCTAATTAAGAAACAGTGAACGAAGTAAACGCTAATGAAAGAGGGTATGACTTCCGACGGAAAAGTGGAACGAATATCAAAGGAAGTAACACGTTTTCGAAAATTCAAATTAAACCATGGTAAACAAATAAAAACGAAAATAAAGTTAATGAGACCCTCCACCCAGTATCTCCTAGGACGACACTACATACAACCTCTCACAAAACGGATACAAGAGGAGATCCTCAAAATATCAAAGACCAGAATGTAAATCTAGAAATTAGGTAAAACTCAAATAAAAACACACGCCACTATCTTTCACTAGATCAAAGTAAGAAAATGTTCACCAACTGGTCAAAAGGGTCGTGGTGAACAATTTCTCTAACAGAAATGAGGTAACATATAAGAACGGAGGAAACAGTTTCTATTCCACAGGTATCCACACACCTAAATAGAGACCCGAAAGATAAAACAAGGTAACTAGATATAAAGACAGAAACACGGTCATGGTATGACAGAACTACTGACACCGAAACATCATCTCGGACTTCAGTCCGTCCAACGAAGGAGGTCAAGGTAAGAAGAAACAGTTCTAACGAAACCGATAAGCTCCAAAAAACATAAAGGTATGTTTAACACTTTAATAAACAAGATCGAGACACTTTTTATGGTAACCATCGAACTATCCCTAACGTAACTTAGATATCTAACGAAACCCATCATATGAGTAAAAGTGATATACCTAAGAAGACTAGGTACTTGTATCATATAAAGAGGTAGATGAACACAGAAGAAACTAAAAAAAGTCGTCACAAAAATATCAAAAGATATATATCCAGAAAACAAAGAAAAAAATTAATTTAAAAATAAAAATGAAATAAAATGAAATGTTATGACATAACCAAAACGGTATGTAACTGTACTTAGGTGGTGCCCACATGTACGTAAGGGTTTGTACTTGGGGGGAGGGTGGAGGGAGGGGTATTGTAGAGTCCAGCTAAATAAGGATTCATAAAATAAGAAAAGCAGTGTCACCCCTTACCCTAACAAAGGAATTAAAGAGAAAGATAAAAGAGTCATAATCACATATCCTTACGTTCCCTAAAAACACACAACTAAAATATAGGACGTTGAAATGATATAAGTAACTAATCGAGATCATTAAAAGACCACATCAGAAATCCCAAAAGATACATCTCCTAGTACAGTAGACGTTTGTCCCTCTCAAAATGAAGAAGAAAAGGTTAGACTTAAGGAAAATAAACACAAAGACGAGACTAACGACACCGGTTTTGAAGGTTTTGATACAACTTATCATCACCACTCACCCGTGGGAACAGAACAAGGACTGAAATCCCCTTTACGAAAGTTAAAAAGTGGTAACTCCTATTACCACAAACGACACCCAAATAGTTTATATCGAAAATTATACAACGCCATACAAGGAAGATAAGGACGAAAGACCTCTCAAAAATAGTATTTACCTACAACTTAAAATAGTTTCCGAAAGAGATGTAGATAACTCTATTAGTATACAAAAATTAGAGAGTTAAACAATTACACTACGTAGTGTAACTAACTAAACACTTATAACTTCTTAGGAACATAGGGACCCTGGTTTCGGGTGAACCAGTACTACATACTAAAAAAATTACACAACAACTTAAGACAAACGATCTTAAAACAATTCCTAAAAACGTAGATACAAGTAGTCACTATAACCACACATCAAAAGAAAAAAACACCGTAGAAACAGTCCAAAACCATAATCCCACTACCACTGGAGTATCTTACTCAAACCTTCAAATGGGAGGAGACGTTAAAAGACCTTCTCAAACTCATCATGTCCACAACGAGAAGAGATTTAACAAACATCTTATGTGGACACTTCGACAGACCAGGACCCGAAAACAAACGACCTTCTAAAGACTAATGTCAAAGTTAAAGACACGAACACTACCCAGAGAATTCTAAAAGATAAAGAAGGACCAAGTCAAAACCTTTCAACATGAAAAGATTCTTAAACAGGTAAAGAAGGTTCAACAGGTAAAATAACCGTATATCAACGACTATCATCAGAGAATACTAGGAAACATAAAGACACAACAGACAACACTAAACAGATGAAAGTGAAGATTAAAATAACTAAACTAAGAAGAGGGAAACAAAGAACTACTCAGACCGATTATCAAACAGATAAAATAAATAGAAGAGTTTCTTGGTCGGAAATCAAAACAACTAAAAAGGATATCAGAGGAAACAAAGAAAAAGAAAATAAAGACGGGATTAAAAATTCTAAAGAAAGGAAGATGATTGGGACCCCAAAAAGTAAAGAAGAAAAAGATCAACAAAATCTACATCTCAATCCAATAAACGAAAATGAGAACAAAGAACTCCATTCGAACATGACGATACTTGGAAGGGGAATCGTGACGAAAATGAATTAGGGTATCCAAAACCCAACAGTACAAAAGTAAAAGTAAACAAAGATATGTATAAAACTAAAGAAGACACTAAACAACCAATAAGTCTTCGCACAACAAATCGGAGGTACATAAACATAAAAATTATCAAAGAAAGGACATCAACTGTAGATTAGAATGACGTAACACTAGTCTTTTCTCCGAACTTTACTAAACTTAAAAAAACTTAAATGGTTTCGATCTAAATACCGGGTCTTATACTAGACAGAACCTCTTACAAGACACACGTGAACTCTTTTTCCACTTTAAGTAACAAAACCCCACTTTACAGGATATCTATAGTTAATCCAGGTTGACCAGACAACATAGTAAATTTCAAACACAAAGGAACGATTAAAAGACAAATCAACTAGATAGGTATCCACACTTGCCCCTTAATTTCAGAGGGTCATAACAACACAACAACAATTAAAGGGGAAAGTATGAACAATCGGAAACGGAATGTATAAAACCACGAGGATACAACCCCCGTATATATAAATATTAATAATATAGAAGAAGAACCTAACTAGGAAACTAGTAATACATCACAGAAAGAAACAGAGAAAGGTGCCGGAAATAAAGTTTCAGAAAGAAGACTATACTCATAACCATGAGGACGAAAGAAAACCAGAGGTAAACGTACTTTATAGAAAAAAGTCTGGAAGTGAAAGTTAGATATACACAGGGAACCAAACTACACCCAGAGAACATTTGTCGTATATATCCCCAGAACAAAAACATAGGTAAGTCGATCAGAAA
Source organism: Capra ibex (assembly GCA_006410555.1). Classification (NCBI taxonomy): domain Eukaryota; kingdom Metazoa; phylum Chordata; class Mammalia; order Artiodactyla; family Bovidae; genus Capra; species Capra ibex. The sequence goes on from SJYO01038709.1 coordinate 24,484,843, forward strand.
CAGAAAACCAACCCCGTAAGTTGGGTAAATGTAAATTCCATTAATAACTATTCATACTAGGGTAACGGTAAATGAAACAACAGAACGCAAGTTCAAATATTTGGAAAAGACACAAAGGACAGATCTCTTCTAGGAAATCGTAAACAACTTCTCGACCACACCACCACGACTTAAGAGAGTCGAAAACGAACAGACATTTCGAAAACTAAAGAGGAAGTATAAACTTACTTTAGGAACGACCCATATCATTAGACCCAACATCCAAAAAGAGAAAGTAGTGAAATTCATACAGAACGGTAAGGGAAGACCGGACTTCGCAAAGATAACTTTCTAGTTGACAATAGGAATACCTTTAGGGGAACACACAATAAACAACAAAAAAGGAACGACGTAAATTATAAACAAGAAACACAAACTAGAAGTAATTAAACTAATTATAAACAGAACCTCACAAAACGGAACCCAAATAGGACAAACCCTGAGAGACCAAAAGAACCTGAACCCATCGATAAAGGAAGGGGTAAAATCCTTTCAAAAGTTGATAATAGAGGAGTTCATAAAAGAGTACCAGAAAGAAAAACAGAAGAAGAAGACCCTGAGGATACTAAGTTTACAACCCCGCAAATTGTAACAGGGTCTCAAGAGACTCCAACCGGAGTAAAGAAAATTAATAAAAAAGAAAAAAGGAGAAACGAAGTAAATAAAGGTGGTAAGATAGAAGGTGGAGTGAATAGGATAGAAGACGGAGGCAATAAGATGACAACCAAGGGAGGTCTCACGAAAACTTGACTCAATAACGTAATAAGTAACAACTAACTGAAAAAAAAAATAAAGAAGATCCAGGAACAATTTGTAAAGAACGTAGAAGTGTTAGGGACAGAGATCAGATAAGTAGACATTGAGGTAAAACAAAAGTTCTAAAACCTAGTAAAAATGATAGTAATAAGACTTAAAAAAAGTCCATCTTAAAGATACAGGAGGAGAAAACAAATTGAACGACCCGTAAATAGTACAAAGGAAGGACGACTTATAAAGAGACGGAAAAGTAGAACAAATATAACGACACAAACCCCACCGGAAAGACATACAATCTTCAAACACCAAAGAGAGATAACACCTCCAACGAGGGACACCCACCCCAACCTGCTCACCGAACAGTTCCAAATACCGATCCCTTCGAACGTAACCACAAGACCACCCAACTCGACCTAGTGAAGAGAGACCTCACGTTACTTCTCAGGTCATCACTCAAAACTCCACAGATACCCAAACCACACTGAAAACCGGCAGACATAAAATTATGAGTCCCAACACAAGGACACAACAACCCCTTAATCGAACAATACAGAACGAGACTTTAAACAACCGAGAACCCACCTCGAACTAAAGTCACATCCATACCTCTGAAAACCTACTCGAAAACAGCTAATTAAAAGGGACCTCAGTCCTCAAAAGACCACAAGAGTTCAAAACCTAAATTCGGAGGACGGAGACCGAAAGTCATCAGTATAAGAATGTTATCGGAGTTCTGAAGAGGTAGGTAAGAAAAAATAAACTACCATTTTGTAGATCCAATTACCACTTTTCTAAAAGATGTCACTTCCTGTGGGTCTTTCCAAGTGTCTCAATGTACCTCTTCTCTTCTCCCTCCTCCCTCTTCTCCACTGGTCCTCCTCTTCTCCCCCTTAGTTTTCCTCTTTCTCGTTAGATCGGTCATTAGTTAAGGTTTACACGAGAGGTATCAGACCTTGTGAGTCTCTCCAAGTGTCTCAATGTGTCTCTTCTCTTCTCCCTCCTTCCTCTATGTCCACTAGTCCTCCTCTTATCTTCCTCAGTTTTCCTGTCTCCGTCTAGATTGGTCATTAGTCAAGGGATTCACAAGAAGTGTCGTACCTTGTACGTCTCTCTAAGTGTCTCAATCCATCTCTTCTTTTCCACCTCCCTCCTCTATCTCCACTGGAGGAAAGTTTCTCTTACCCTACGGAAAGACCCACGGACCACAGGAGACGGTTGAAAGTCTTTGACAAAACACCTTAAACGAGTCGCAAGTTAACTACAAAACTACTTAAACACCCCCTCTTTCACTAGAGGGACAGGATAAGGAGGTGGTAGAATCCTGACGAGGGGTCATTATAGTACACAAAAATTGAACGGAACGACTTATCTAAGGTATTCCTACACTTTTCTGTTAAAATCTACACCAAAAATACCATAAAAATTCGAATATCGAAACGTAGGATATGACTAAATATATAATAAGTCGTAAAAATATGTAAGTAACAGAGAGGTTTCGTGACAATAGATATGTATAAAAAAAATTAGGAAATTTATCATGACGTGACAGGACACCACTCGTTCACAACCAAAAGATTAAAAACGAGTTTCAAATTGGTCGTTTGTTTCTTAAACTCAACAAACGTGGTCAATAAACTAATTAATCATTATTACAATGTTCTCGTTATAAGGTCGTAAAATCAGTGTAGAAGGGGGGAAAAGAACTTTAAAAAATTTTTTAATAAAAAATAACTTCCTATTAACGAAATGTTTTAAAACGACAAAATACAGTTTGGAGTTGTACTCAATCGGTATCCATATGTATATAGGGGAGGGAAAACTTTGGGGGAGGGTTAAAGAAAAGGGTAGGGTAGTGAGATCCAACTATGTCTCGGGTAAACTCAAAGGGTTCGGTGTCTCGTTTAAGACCAGACGATGGACAAGGTGTGTACCGTTGTATTCAGAGGTACAAGGAGGGAAGTGTGTAGGGTGGGGAGGGGTTGAGGGGGGTACAGGTATTCAGACAAGAGATACAGATATAGAGGTAACAACGGGACATTTATTTAAGAAGTCATGGTGAAAAGATCTAAGGCACATATGCGTAATCTTATACCATAAATAGAAAGAGAAATACTGAGTGAAGTGAGACATATTATCCAAGGTCCAAGTAGGTGGAGTAATCTTGACTGAGTTTACGTAAGGAAAAATACGGACTCATTATCAGGTAACACTTATATATGGTGTTGAAGGAATAGGTAAGTAGACAGTTACCTGTAGATCCAACGAAGGTACAAGATCGATAACATTTATCACGAAGTCACTTGTTACCCTATGTACACACAGAAAGTTAAAACCAAAGGAGTCCCATATACGGATCCTTACCCTGACGACCTAGTATACCGTCAAAGTAAGGATCAAAAAATTCCTTAGAGGTATGGTAGGAGGTATCACCGATATAATTAAATGTAAGGGTGGCTGTCACGTTCTCGCAAGGGAAAAGACGTGTGGGAGAGGTCGTAAATAAAAAACATCTGAAAAACTCCGGTAAGACTGGTAACACTCCATTATACTGTAGAGTAACATCAAAAATAAACATAAAGAGATTATTACTCGTTACAACTCGTAGAAAATACACAAACAATCGGCAGATATATAGAAGAAACCTCTTTACAGACAAATCCAGAAAAGGGATGAAAAACTAACCTAACAAACAAAAAGACCGTAACTCAACATACTCGACGAACATATAAAACTTTTAATTAGGAAACAGTCAACAAATTAAACGATAATAAAAGAGGGTAAGACTCCCAACAGAAAAGTGGAACGAATATCAAAGGAAACGATACGTTTTCGAAAATTCAAATTAGTCCAGGGTGAACAAATGAAAACAAAAATAAAGATAATGAGAGTCTCCACCCAGTATCTCCTAGAACGAAATACAGTAACTCACAAGACGGATACAAAAGGAGATTCTCGAAATATCAAAGACCAGAATGATCGAGACCAGAATATAAATCGAGAAATTAGGTAAAACTGAATAGAAACACATCTCACAATCCTTCATAAGATTAAAGTAATAAAATGTACATCGACAGGTCAAAAGGGTCGTGGTAAATAGCTTCTCCGACAGAAACGGGGTAACATATAAGAACGGGGAACGTAACATATAAGAACAGTTTTTAATCCATGGATATTCACATACCCAAATAAACACCCGAAAGATAAAACAAGGTAACCAGATATAAAGTCAAAAACATGGTCATGGTATGACAAAACTACTGACATCGAAACATCATATTAGACTTCAGTCCTTCCAACTAAGGAGGTCAAGGTAAGTGGAAAGAGTTCTGACGAAACCGACAAGTCCCAGAAAACACAAAGGAATACTTAACACTTAAAAAAACAAGATCAAGACACTTTTTACGGCAACCGTTAAACTATCCCTAACGTAACTTAGATATCGAACACAAACCATCATATCAGTAAAAGTGTTATAACTAAGAAGGACGGGTCCTTCTACTTTAGAGAGAGGTAGACAAATACAGTAGAAACTAAAGAAAGTAATCACAGAATATTAAAATACACATGTCAAGAAAACAGAGGAATCCATCCAAATAAGGATCTATAAATTAAGAAAAACAATGTTACCACTTACTCTAACTAAGGAATTAAAGAGAAAGACTAAAAAGTAACAATCATATATCTGTACGTTCACCAAAGGCACATAACTAAAACATAGGACGTTGAAATGACTTAAGTGACTAATCGAGATCATTAAAAGACTATGATAGAAATCCCAAAAGATACATGTTATAGTACAGTAGACGTTTGTCACTCTCGAAATGAAGAAAAGGTTAGACCTAAGTAAAATAAAGAAAGAGAAGAGACGACATCGATCCTAAAGGTCTTGATACAACTTATTATCACCGTTTTCACCTGTGGGAACAGAACAAGGACTAGAATCCCCCTTACGAAAGTCAAAAAATGGTAACTCTTATTACAAACAACATCCGAATAGTATATACCGGAAATATACAACTCCATCCAAGGAAGATACGGGTAAAAAAACTTCTCAAAATTATTATTTACCCACGAATTAAAACAGTTTCCGAAAAAGACGCAGATAACTCTACTAGTATACCAAAAATAGAAAGTTAAACAATTATACCATACAGTGTGACTGACTAAAGACATATAACTTCTTAGAAACGTAGGACCTTATCTGGGTTGAACTAATACCATATACTCGAAAAGTTACACAACGACTTAAGAGAAACGATTTTAAAACAACTCCTAAAAACGTACATACAAGTAGTCACTATAACCGGACATCAAAAGAAAAACACACAACAGAAACAGACCAAAACCACAGTCCCACTACCACCGTAGTATCTTACTTAAACCTTCACAAGGAAGGAGGTGTTAAAAATTTTTCTCAAAATCTTTCTATCCGTCCGTAATCGAGAAGAGATTTACAACCTATCGAGGACACTTCGGTAGACCAGGATCCTAAAACAAAAACCCCTCTAAAAAAAAAATTAGTATCGAAGATAAAGTCACGAACATTAACCCAACAAGTATTAAAGATAAAGAAGGACCAAGTCAGAACCTTCTGACTTTAAAAGATTCTTAGACATGTAAAGAAGGTCCAATAGGTAAAATAACGGTATCTCAACAAGTATTATCAAAGAATACTAGGAAACATAAAGACGTAATAGACGACATTGGAGAGGAAAAAGTAAAGATTAAAACAAGTAAACTAAGCAGAGAGAAAACAAGAACTACTCAGACTGATTTCCGAACAGTTAAAACGAATAGAATAGTTTCTTGGTCGAAAATCAAAATAATTAGAAATGATAACAAAGAAAGTAAAGAAAAAGTAAATAAAGACGAACCTAGAAATACTAAAGAAAGGAAGATGATTAAAACCCCCTAAAAACAAGAAGAAAAAGGTCAACAAAATCCACATTTCAATCCAACAGACAAACTATAAAAAGAACAGAGAACTCCATCCTAACATAACGATATTTGAAGGAAAATCTTGACGAAAACGACGTAGGATATTCAATACTCAACAACACAAAAGTAACAGTAAACAAAAATCTTAAAAAATTAAAGGGAAAACTAAAGAAGTCATTGGACAACCAATAAATCTTTGCACAACAAATCAGAAGTACACAAACACAAAGAATGTGAAAAAAGGGAACATTAACTATAGATCAGAGTATCGTAATACGAACCTCTTCTACGAACTATTAAAGTTAAAAGTATTTAAACGGTTCCAAACTAAACACTGGATTCTACATCAGATAGGACCTCTCACAGGGTACACGTGAACTCTTCTTCCATATAAGGTAGACGTAAACCTACCTTACAGGACTTCTATAGTTACTCTTGGTAGAGTAGATTACATAGTCAATTCTGAACACAAAGGAATAATTAAAAGACAAAACTACTAGACAGGTAACCACACTCACTCCACAATTTTAGAGGATGATAATAACACAATGACAGTCAAAGAGGAAAATACAGACAATCACAAACAGAATACATAACTCCACGAGGATACAACCCATGTATCTATAAATACTAACAATACAGAAGGAAGGAGAACCTTACTACGGAACTAATAATACATCACAGGAAGGAATAGAGAACATTAGAAATAAAATTCCAGACAAAACAGACTATACTCCTAACGATGAGGTAGAAAGAAAACGAAGGACAAACGTACCTTATATAAAAAAGGTAGGAGAGTAAAAAGTCAGATATACACAGATCTCCAGACTTCACCCAAAGAACATCTGTCGTATATATACCCAGAACAAAACTATAGGTAAGTCGTAGACACAGAAAACCAACCTCGTAAATTAGGTAAATGTAAATTTCATTAATAACCATATATACAATGATGACGGTAAAAGATTAACAAACCCCAACTAAAACATCCAGAAAAAAGAAACCAACATAAAGAACTGATATATATATATATATATAGGGAAATTTTAAACAACATTTCGACCAAACCACCATGACTTAAGAGAATTGAAAACGAACAGACTTTTCGAAAAATAAAGAGGTGGTTAAAACTTACTCTAGGAACGACCCATATCGTTAGAACTAACATCTAAAAAGGGAAAGTCATGAAATTTATATAGGACTGTAAGGGAAGACCGGACGTCTCAAAGACGACTTTCTAATCGACAATTCGTATACCCCAAAGGAAACATACAATGAACAACGAAGAGGGAACGACGAAAATTATAAGAAACACGAATCAGAAACAATCAAACTAATCATACACAGAACCGTACAAAGAGGAACCCAAATAGGACATACCCTGAGAAACACGGAGAACCTGAACTAAGTGATAAAGGAAAAGGTACAACCCCTTTAAAAGTTGATATTAAAGAAGTTTTTAAAAGAGTATGGGAAAGAAAAAGAACAGAAGAGGATCCTGGGGATATTAAGTTTACAACCACGTAAACTATACCAGGTCTCCAGAGACTCTGAGAGGAGTCGAGAAAAGTAAGAAAAATGAAATAAGACGAGAAGTCTTCAATAAAGGTGGTAAAATAGAAGGTCGAGTGATTAAACAAGAAGACGAAGTCTATAAGACGATAACTAAGGAAGATCTCATAAAAATGAAAGTCATTAACACAGCAAACAGAGACACATAAATAAGAAATTAAGAAATCCAGAAACAATTAACTAAGAATGTAAAAGAGGTAAAACATAAGTTCCAAAAACTAGTAGAAATGATAATAATAAGACTTCAGAAAAAGTCCATTAAATGGATAAAGGAGAAGCAAATAAACCTGAAGCCACAAAGATCAAACAAGGAAGTAAACACATCATAAAGAGACAGAAAAGTAATAAACAAATCAATAACACAAACTCCAGAAGAAAAGGGTCCGAACTTCCTTTCAACTTAAGAAAGGAACTTCTTTCAACTTAAGAAAGAAGGAAAACCAAAGACGAGAGGAGTCCAACCAGGTCACCAAACACACTCGAAACATATCCTACTCTAAACACGACTCAAAAACAAGTATACAAACAAAAAGGACACTACCCGTTCCGACTCACTCCACCATTAGGAACCCAAACATAAAAGTAAAACAAAAAATCTACTCCGCAAGACGTGTCCCCGTTGACCACCGACCCACTACGACCCAGAACATAAGTTCACCAAAGGAAACACACTCAAGAGTGATAAACTATGAGGGATCACAATCAAGACACCATCAGATCCCAGAACCTCAGTCACGAGGGTGAGGTTTTCGAGTTCCGGACTAGAGACCAGTCCTTACTTCTAAGGTGTTCGCCAAAGAATACCGTAATTCACTCTAATTTGGTTTATAGTTTTTTACTCTTTGGTTTCTACTTAGGGTCTGTTTACCGTCAATGTTTTAGTCCGTCTATTATTAATTTTATTACCTTAAATGTGTAAATGTATATATGGGTACTAGTTTAACTTTTGTCAGGTTGTTTTTATTTCATGTCATCTGACTGGGTCGTTTGTTTCCTTTAGTTTTTAATATACATGGTCAATTCTTGTTTTGACTGAATTCGTGTTTGACCTTTTGTTTTGATTTCGTTCCTTGGTTCACCTTTTATTTCGTTACTTTTGTTTAGATTATTTATACAACTCTCCTTTCCTTTCTTCCTTTTTTTTTCTTTCTTATCTATACGTTTCAATTTATCTCCATCTACTTCTAAATATGTAATTTCTAATTGAGAGTCACCTTTTCTTGCCATCCTTTCCATTTGTTTCCTTATTTACATGTTTTTTATATTATCCAAATTTTTTAATTTTAATATTTTTTCCCTTTTCCTTTTTTTTGTCTTTTTCTTTCTTTTTTCTTTTCTTTTTTTTTTCTCTTTTAAGGTGTCTTGACGTCTTCGGGTTACATCTCCGTCTCCGAATATTATTATTATCTTTCACACTGACTTATATGTGTATATGTATATGTGGGGATCCGTTTTAGTTTTGTCAGGTTGTTTATATCTCATGTTATCTAACTGGGTCGCTTGTTTCCTTTCGTTTTTAATATAGATGGTCTTGTTTTGATTAATCTCGTGTTTGACCTTTTGTTTTGATTTCGTTCCACGGTTAATCCCTTATTTATTACTTTTATTTTGATTGTTTATACAACTCACCTTTCCTCTCTTTCTTTTCTTTCCTGTCTGTACGTTAAATTTATCTCTATCTATTTCATCTAAATATATGTAATTTCTAATTGACGTTCCCCCTTTCTTGTCATCCTTTTTCGTTTGTTTCCTTATTTACATCTTTTTTATTATCTAAATTTGTAATTTTTGATTTTAATTTTTTCTTTTCTTATTTACTCCTTTTGAGGTGTCTTGACGTTTTCGGGTTGTATCTCCGTCTCCAAATACTGTTATTCGTTACACCGACTCTTTCTTTTTTTTTTCGAGTTTTTGAATTAACCTAAAGAAGTACGGTTATTTTAGATGTTGATGTTGTCTCCCCCTTCTTTTCTTTTCTTTTAGACTTTCTTAAATATCTTGTTCAGTTGTTTATTCTTATTATTTACAAAAAGAACTTAGTAACGACAGTCAGGAAAGGGAGCGACCCTCAGTGTCAGGTAGAATTGAGAGATCCTACGGGAGGTTGTGAGACGACTAGAGACCTGGACGATACCTCCGTCGAGTCTAAGATCAGACCAGGATGAGGATACACAAGGACGGAGGTAACAGATGTCAATAGTCTCGATCACGCAAAAGAAAACACCCTTGAGAGTAACCGGAAAATATATAAGGTATCTGTGTCTCAGACGAATCAACTAACACACCTAAATTAGACGTCGAACATGTCGACCACCCTTCTAAAACCCAGAAGAAAGAATCGGTGTGACGGGGACCCAAAGTTAAAGGTGGAGACCTATACCCAGCAGGTGACCACAAACGAGGACCCCGACGGAACCTCCTGAACCCAAACGGGTACTCCCGGTATAAACCTCCACCACGTCGACGAACCCAACGTCCCCAAGACCGCCTTGGTCCATGAGTCCCCCACAACCGTCGATCCCGTCGTCCTTTATATCACGAGATCTTTCCATACCGTTGGTCATAATCGGTTATGTGAGGTCATAAGAACAGACCTCTTGGGGAAGAGACTGTCTCTTCAGACCGTCCGGTGTCGGACGTCTCAATATGTCTCAACCTGGACTGGCTTCACTGGGATGTGCGTATCTACGTTCTGTAAAAAAACGGACACCATCGAGACCGGGTCACTCTCAATTAGCACTTCAACCATGTCGACGAACCGAACACCCCTGGGATCGCCGTGGTTCACACGTCCGTGTATCTGACGGAGACTGTCTCCACAATACCGGGATACTCAGAAAAAAGGTCAGAAAACATCGACAACTACTTTTCCGGACAAACCGGTCAGAAAGGGGTATCGAGACGGATAAGTCCGTGTATCTCCCGGGGGGGACCGACCCCAGGATGAGACATCTAACCGTGTAGTCCGTGAATTTCCCAGTGGGAGCCACCCCAGGATGAGACGTCAAGTGACGTAGTCCGTAAACTACCCGGTCGGAGAGACAACAAGTTGACGTCCACGACCGGACCCATCCCCCTCTCCGATACCACTATCGAGGTGGGTGATACGTACTGAATCATCATACCGGAACGAAGGTACACACGGACCGAAAGGAGGTGTCCGTAAAGGGTGGTACTTGAGGAGGGAGTGTAGGGGATCTAAGTAGAGAGACGTCAGTTGTCGTCGGGAACGGGACCCTAACAAGGTGTTAGGGATTTGAGGTCGAGGGTCGGTGACGGGGAAGGTCCTCTGAACATAAGGACAGGACCCACACATACCGACACCGTTCCTGACAGACTAAGAGTAAGGTAAATCCCACGGTGTCTAGTCGACAAGGTGAGAGTCGGAATTTACAAAGAGGAGACTGAGTCTGTTGACGGGGTTAAACCCCTAGCCTGGGGACGAAGTCAAGGGGGTGGGCGACTCCCGTCCAGGGAAACATGATTGTGAGGACAAACAGGGGTCAAGGAAGTAAGATGGTTCAAAACGTACCAAGACATATAAGAAAAGGTGACCAGTCCATGAGAACAGGTGAGAGTCGAAGATAAGACGTACGTGAAGACACAGACTTCCACATAAAGACTACATAGACTCCTCTCTCTACATGAGGTGGAGGTGGATGAGGTGGTGGTAGAAAAAGAGGGGGAAAGGGGGGAAATACGTGGTATTTTAGTCCAGAGTTCTTCTTTGTTTGTTCATTTTTATTCAAACTACTTCCGAATAGGACAGGTACATCTACGTAAAGTAAAATTTAGGTGGGATATAAATCAGTTCTTTTGGTCTGGTATCCCGCCAGGATTCTACCACCTCCTTATCCTGTCCCTCTGGTGAAAGAGGGGATGTTTAAGTAGTCTTGTAAACTTTTGACTCATTGAAGGTGTTTTGTTGAAGACTTACGACCGTCTCATGTAGCCCGTGGGTCTTTTCGTCGGGTGACAGAAGTTTTCCTCCATCCTTTTTTATATTTTCTATTTTTCTCTCTGTTTTCTCCATCCCTGCCTCTAGCCAGGGTCCTTCCTTCAGAATTTTTTCCCTCTTCAAAGGTTTGTGGTCCTTTGTGAGAGTGACGGTCCAGACACCGTTCGGAACCTTGGAGTCTCCCGTTGTATTGACCCTCTTTTTTATTTATTTATTAATTTTGGGTATCTAATGTACGGGTCACCATTGAGGGTCACCTCTTCGTCGAGTCTGCCGGCGTAGGTGGTGATCGTACGCCCCCGACCCGTTCCTCCGTGTCCGACGTAACGAATCTCATTCCTGGGTACCCGTTAGACTCCTTTGATTGAACTCTATCGTTTGGTCTGACACCCTATCGAGAGGTCACTTTTCGGGATTGGCTTCTGTGGAGGTCCGGTCGAGTGTCTTGTTTCCTGACTCGTTTCTATCGACCGACGCCTGACCGGGTAGGGGGCGACCTCTGTCCGTCCGTTCCCGTCGGTCTCGGCCTTCCCGCGTTAGTGCCGGGGTCTCTCCGTAGGATATGGTTTGACGTTCGTTCGAAGCAACGATTGGTTCTGAAGAACCCTAAGACCTGCCAGCTGTAGGTGTACTCTTCCACACGGCCAACATGTGGGTCTTTTGACTCGCCGTCCCTGCCCCCTCCAACTATTCAACGTCGCTGGTGCGAGCGGTTTGTGGACCAGTGGGCTCGACGAGTCTGGACCCTTCCCGTGTTTTGCGTCCGGGTTGGTTCAGACGCGGAAACTCCTCATGGGCTCTTGGACTTGGACTCGTCGAATCCGGACCCTTCACGTATGTTGGGTCCCGACCGGAGTCTATCAAGGGTCGTCTCGTTGAATCTCGGATTCGTCACATCTGTCCCTTTCGTGTGTGTGACACTCGTCCTCATTTGGGTCACTCCGACTCTGTGACACTCGTGAGGGGTGTGTGTGGTCACTATAAACAAACGTCGCAAGGAGGGAGGGGTGACGTGCTGACTTGTTCACTCGGATTCTTTCACAGGTGATGGTAGGGGAACACAGTCCCACCTTTAAACTGTGACTTCTCTGGTCGTTTGTTTTCTTCGATTTTGTCTCCCTTGGTGGGACCTTCACTGTCTACCTCTTCAGAACTCCGATGACATTCTTATTCTGACTTTTGGTCTCCGTCTTCCGAATTGAGGTTTAGGACTCTTGTAGTCTCTTGAGGACTGAGGTCCCTTGTAATTAACTATCCTCGAGTAGTTTGCGGAGGTATGGATGTGACTTTGGTTCGTGGTGGGTTCCCGGTTGTTCAAGGTCTCGTTCTGTATGGTGCGTTTAAGAGGTCGTTGTGTCCTTGTATCGGGAAACGAAGTTGTATGTCCGACGGGTTTCAGTGTGGTTTGGGTGACTGTAGAGTATTGAGTAATGACCTGTGAAGTAACGTGAGGTCTCTTTTCTTTAGGTCGAGGTGGGTGGTATTGTGGTTGTGTTCGAAGGGATTGGTCCTTTGGAACTGTTCGGTGGACAAGTTGGGGTGAGTGTCGTTCCTTTGAGGTGTTATTTCTCTTGGGGTGTTTGACGGTCTTATGGTTGTCCGGTGTGCTTTGTGTCATTATATTTGTTCTCCGTCTCTTTATAGGTCTTCCATTTCCTTGTCCTCTATCCCTTAGATGGACTATTTCTTAAGGTTTATTACTATCACTAATACTAGGTTTTAGAACTTTTGTTTTACCTCAATGTCTATTTATCGGACCTCTGTTCCTAACTCTTCTACGTTTTTTTCAAATTGTTCCTGGATTCTTCACTTGAGCGAATCAGCACAGGCTTAGAAACGTTGGGGCACCTGACATCGGATGGTCCGAGGAGGTAGGTACCCTAAAAGGTCCGTTCTTATGACCTCACCCAATGGTAAAGGAAGGGGTCCTCTAGAAGGGTTGGGTCTTAAACTTGGACCCAAAGGGTGTAACATCCGTCTGCGAAATGGTAGACTCGGTGGTCCCTTCAGATTGTTCCTGGATCTTATTTAATTTTTCTCAGTTATATACTACTTATTACGTTATTTACTCTAGTTTTTGTGAGACCTCCCTTGTTTGTCATCTTATTACCTCCGTCTTCTATCCTATTCACTCCATCTTCTATCTTACCATCTTTATTCACTTAGTCTCTCCTTTTTCCTTTTGCTTAATTTTCTTTACTCCTGTTAGGGTCTCTGGAGACCCTGTTACAATTTGTGGGGTTGTAAGTTTGGTATCGTTAGGGTCTTCTTCTTCTGGTTTTTTTTTTTTTTTTCTGGTACTATTTTATGTACTCCTCTATTATCAACTTTTGAAAGGATTTTACCCCTTCCTTTATCGGTGGGTTCAGGTTCTTTGCGTCTCAGGGTTTGTCCTATTTGGGTTCCGTTTTGTGGGGTTCTGTGTATAATTAGTTTAATTGTTTCTAGTTTGTGTTTCTTGTTTATAATTTTCGTCGTTCCTTTTTTGTTGTTTATTGTGTGTTCCTCTATGGGTATTCCTATTGTCGACAAGAAAGTTATCTTTGAGAATTCTGGTCCTTCCTTACCGTCCTGTATGAATTTCACTACTTTCTTTTATTGGATGTCGGGTCTAATGACATGGGTCGTTCCTAGAGTAAGTTCATACTTCCTCTTTAGTTTTCGAAATGTCTGTTCGTTTTCGACTCTCTTAAGTCGTGGTGGTTTGGTCGAGAAGTTGTTTACGATTTCCTAGAAGAGATCCGTCCTTTGTGTCTTTCCCACATATTTGAGATTGGGTTTTGTTATTTCATTTATCGTTACCCTAGTATGAATAGTTATTAATGGAATTTACATTTACCCAACTTACGGGGTTGGTTTTCTGTTTCTGACCGACTTACCTATGTTTTTGTTCTGGGGATATATACGACAGATGTTCTCTGGGTGGAGTTTTGTTCCCTGTGTATGTCTGACTTTCACTTCTCACCTTTTTCTATAAGGTTCGTTTGTCTCTGGTTTTCTTTCGTCCTCATCGTTATGAGTATAGTCTATTTATCTGAAATTTTCTTTTCGACACTTTTCTCTTTTTCTTCCTGTGATGTATTATTAGTTTCCTAGTTAGGTTCTTCTATATTGTTAATATTTATATATACGGGGTTGTATCCTCGTGGTGTTATACATTCTGTTTACGATTGTTCATACTTTCCCCTTTAATTGTTATTGTGTTATTATCACCCTCTACAACGGGTGAGTATGGATACCTATCTAGTTGATTTGTCTTTTAATTTTAATTGTTCCTTTGTGTTTGAAATTTACTATGTTGTCTGGTCAATCTGGATTAACTATAGATATCCTGTAAAGTGGGGTTTTGTTACTTAAAGTGGAAAAAGAGTTCGCGTGTACCTTGGAAGAGGTCCTATCTAGTGTAGGACCCGGTATTTAGATCGGAACCATTTAAGTTTTTTTAACTTAGTAAGGTTCGTACAAAAAACTGGTGTTACGTCATTCTAATCTAGAGTTAATGTCCTCTTTTTGATAATTAAGGTTGTATACCTCCGACTTGTTGTGCGACGACTCATTGGTTGTTTAGTGTCTTCTTTATTTTTTTCTTTAGTTTTATTCGTATCTTCGTTTACTTTTACTTTTGTTTTTGTGTTGTTGGGTTTTGGACACCCTGTGACATTTTCGACACGATTCCCCTTCCAAGTATCGTTATGTCCGTATGGAGTTCTTTGTTCTTTTTTCAGTTTATTTATTGGATTGAGATGTGGATTTCGTCGATCTTTTCCTTCTTTACTTCTTGGGGTCCCAATCATCTTCCTTTCTTTAGAATTTTTAATCCCGTCTTTATTTACGTTTTCTTTGTCTTCTCTGGTATCGTTTTTAGTTGTTTCGGTTTTCGACCAAGAAACTTTCTATTTATTTTAACTGTTTGGTAATCGGTCTGAGTAGTTCTTTGTTTCCCTCTTTTTAGTTTAGTTATTTTAATCTTTACTTTTACCTCTCTAGTGTTGTCTGTTGTGTCTTTATGTTTCCTAGTATTCTCTGATGATAGTCGTTGATACACGGTTATTTTACCTGTTGAACCTTCTTTACCCGTTTAAGAATCTTTTCATGTTGAAAGGTTTTGACTTGGTCCTTCTTTGTCTTTTAGAATTCTCTGGGTAGTGTTCGTGCCTTTAACTTTGACATCAGTCTTTAGAAGGTCGTTTGTTTTCGGGTCCTGGTCTGCCGAAGTGTCGACTTAAGATGGTTTTTGAGTCTCTTCTCGATTGTGGATAGGATGAGTTTGAGAAGGTCTTTTAACGTCTCCTTCCATTTGGCGGTTTGTAAGATACTCCGGTGGTAGTGGGATTATGGTTTTGGACTGTTTCTACGGTGTTTTTTCTTTTGATGTTCGGTCATAGTGACTTCTTGTATCTATGTTTTTAGGAATTGTTTTAAGATCGTTTGTCTTAAGTTGTTGTGTAAATTTTTTAGTATGTAGTACTGGTTCACCCGAAACCAGGGTCCCTACGTTCCTAAGAAGTTATAGACGATTAGTTAGTTACATTATGTGGTGTAATTGTTTAACTTTTTATTTTTGGTATACTAATAGAGTTATCCACGTCTCTTCCGGAAACTGTTTTAAGTTGTAGGTAAATACTATTTTTGAGAGGTCTTTCGTCCTTATCTTCCTTGTATGGAGTTGTATTATTTTCGATATAAACTGTTTGGGTGTCGTTTGTAATAGGAGTTACCACTTTTTAACTTTCGTAAGGGGATTTCAGTCCTTGTTCTGTTCCCACGGGTGAGAGTGGTGAAATCAAAACCTTCAAAACCGGTGTCGTTAGTCTCGTCTTTGTCTTTATTTTCCTTAGGTCTAACCTTTTCTTCACTTTGAGAGGGACAAACGTCTACTGTACTAGGAGATGTATCTTTTGGGATTTCTGATGTGGTCTTTTAATGATCTCGATTAGTTACTTATATCATTTCAACGTCCTATATTTTAGTTGTGTGTTTTTAGGGAACGTAAGGATATGTGATTATGACTCTTTTATCTTTTTCTTTAATTCCTTTCTTAAGGTAAGTACTAACGTTGCTTTTCTTATTTTATGAATCCTTATATAGATGGATTTCTTTGTTTGCTGGATATATATCTTTTGATATTTTGTGACTTCTTTCTTTAGTTTCTCCTGTGATTGTCTACCTCTTTATATGGCACAAGTACCTAACCTTTTTAGGTATATCACTTTTACTCATATGATGGGTTTCGTTAGATATCTAAGTTACGTTAGGGATAGTTCGATGGTTACCATAAAAAGTGTCTCGATCTTGTTTATTAAAGTGTTAAACATACCTTTATGTTTTTTGGAGCTTATCGGTTTCGTTAGAACTGTTTCTTCTTACCTTGACCTCCTTCGTTGGACGGACTGAAGTCCGAGATGATGTTTCGGTGTCAGTAGTTCTGTCATACCATGACCGTGTTTCTGTCTTTATATCTAGTTACCTTGTTTTATCTTTCGGGTCTCTATTTAGGTGTGTGGTTGCCTGTGGAATAGAAACTGTTTCCTCCGTTCTTATATGTTACCTCGTTTCTGTTAGAGAAATTGTTCACCACGACCCTTTTGACCAGTTGGTGAACATTTTCTTACTTTGATCTTGTGAAAGATCGTGGTATGTGTTTTTATTTGAGTTTTACCTAATTTCTAGATTTACATTCTGGTCTTTGATATTTTGAGGATCTCCTCTTGGATCCGTTTTGTAAGAGGTTGTATGTAGTGTCGTCCTAGGAGATACTGGGTGGAGTGTCTTATGACCTTTATTTTCGTTTTTATTTGTTTACCCTGTATTAATTTTAATTTTCGAAGACGTGTTGTTTCCTTTGATATTCGTTCCACCTTTCTGTCGGAACTCTTACCCTCTTTTATTATCGTTTGGTTCGTTCACTGTTTCTTAATTAGAGTTTTTATATGTTCGTTGAAGACATCGAGTTAAGGTCTTTTTATTTACTGGGTTACTTTTTTACCCGTTTCTTTATTTGTAAAGAGGTTTCTTCTGTATGTCTACCGATTGTTTGTGTACTTTTCTACGAGTTGTAGTCAGTAATAGTCTCTTTACGTTTAGTTTTGGTGTTACTCCATGGTAAAGTGTGGTCAGTCTTACCGACGCTAGGTTTTCAGAGGTTCGTTAATTACGACCTCTCCTACACCTCTTTTCCCTTGGGAGAATGTCACAACCACCCTTACGTTTGATCATGTCGGTGATACCTCTTGTCACACCTCTAAGGAATTTTTTGACATTAATCTTGACGGTATACTGGGTCGTTAGGGTGACGACCCGTATGTGTGGTTCCTTTGGTCTTAACTTTCTCTGTGCACATGGGGTTACAAGTAGTGTCGTGACAAATGTTATCGGTCCTGTACCTTCGTTGGATCTACAGGTAGTCGTCTGCTTACCTATTCGTTCGACACCATGTATATGTGTTACCTCATAATGAGGCGGTAATTTTTCTTATGTAAACTTAGTCAAGATTACTCCACCTACTTTGACCTCGGATAATATGTCTCATTTCAGTCGGTCTTTCTTTTTGTGGTTATTTCATATTACGTATATATAGTTTAAATCTTTTTACCATTACTATTGGGACACACACTCTGTCGTTTTCTCTGTGTCTACATATCTTGTCACAAAACCTGAGACACCCTCTCCCACTTCCACCCTACTAAACCCTCTTACCGTAACTTTGTACATATAATAGTATACACTTTACTTAGTAGTCAGGTCCAAGTTTCGTACTATGTCCCACGAGCCCCGACCACGTGACCCTACTGGGTCTCCATACCATATCCCTCCCTCCACCCTTCCCGCAAGTCCTACGCCTTGTGAACATGTAGGTACCGCCTAAGTACAGTTATATACCGTTTTGGTTATGTTATAACATTTCATTAACCGGAGGTTAATTTTATTTAAATATAATTTTTTTATTTAGGGTAGTCTGGTTTTTTTAACCTCGTATTTAACTAAATACTAAAAAAGTATATTTTTAAAGATCTTTAATAGAAAGAGATCAAACATAAAAATAAATCAATAACTTAAATGGAAATAACTGGTAGAGAATACAAGTCGATTTACTCTAAGAATAAACATATTGAACCTAAAAGATATTATTCTATACGGATAAACTTGTGTCATAGGTATCCTTGTATTTAGATAGTTTTTTCTTTACTCCTTTTTTACTCTTAAACCACACTCCAATATTGAACCCGTAACTACGAATCTACCTGTAGAGGTAGAAGCGTTAGGGTTTATTTTACTGACGTTTTAAAAATTTATACCTCTTCAGTGTGAAGTAGAATCGGTTTTCCGACTGTTCGTCACCTCTCAGGTATTATCAAAACCTCCGGTCCCTCTTCAAGGTAGAAGTACGACGTTTACCACTTCTTAAAGGTGACCTATGTCACGTCCACTTCAGTAAAACTTCTTAATATGGTTTTGGTCACACTTTAAAGTGAAGGATTCCTTCACTGTTCTTACCTCAACACCTCAAGACTGTTAGACATCCCTGAAGGTGACCCGAATGAAAGTATCGATAACTACCTAATTCTCACAATGATCCTCCGGGTGACTCATTATCAGTGTGACGTCCCTTTTTCGTTAGGGATGTAATCCCGCAACGAGACTACACCGTCCGTTACTTGTACCTGACCGATATGTGTGAGACAAGGGTCTCACCTTCAGCCCAGTTAAATATTTTACGAACGTACCTTTTTGGACTTCAAAAAGGACGTTCCTGAGAGGTACCGGGGACGAAGAAAATTATCCGACACATACTTAAAGATAGTTGGTCGAAGGGTGACTGTCCTCCTTAGTCTTGTAACCTTGACCGTCACTTCCTTCCTTTCTTCTGGACGGGTGGGATCTAAATCTTTTTGTAGTCAGACCTATGTGACGAGAAATAAGTTCTTACTTGTTTCTTTGGGTTGTCTTCCAAAGACTTTTCCGAGACATTGTATTTACTTCTTCTTGTATCATAAATTCCCCGTCTCCTTCTCTTTATAAATAAAATTTTTCTACAAAAGGTATTCTTTTACTTATAAAAACTATTAAACGAAACACGAAGGATAATTCACCTTTCTTCATATACTTTGTTTCACCAATTTCGTTTGACTTCACTTCCAATCTTCCTCTTTTCTCTTGTTCTCTTATGTAAATTTTACAACGACTTACTCGGGTATCCACTTTTCCGTTTTCCTCAAGTGATTTCCTCCTTCTTTACACTCCTTTGATTTTTCATGATATATATCATTTTTTTTTTTTTTTTTTTTTCCTTTCTTTCTTTCTTTCTTTTCTTTGACCTCTTTTACTATACCTTCTCCGTTTGAACTCTTTAAGAGGGTCTTACGTCTCCCTTTCCAGTCTATACTCTCGTCACTCTATCCATTACTTTCCAACGCGTTTTCCACCTCGAGGATATTATATCTGACGACGACGACGACGATTCAGTGAAGTCAGTACAGGCTGAGACACTGGGGTGTCTACCGTCGGGTGGTCCTAGGGGACAGGGACCCTAAGAGATCCGTTCTTGTGACCTCACCCAACGGTAAAGGAAGGGGTTACGTACTTTCACTTTTCACTTTCACTTCAGCGAGTAAACACGGGTTGAGAATCGCTGAGGTACCTGTCGTCGGGTGGTCCGAGGAGACAGATACCCTAAAAGGTCCGTTCTCATGACCCCACCCCACGGGCACGGAAGAGGTTATTATATCTGTCAACGAGGATTTCTTAATTTCCGATCTAATTTTCGTTAGTTTAGTTAATTCGTATGATATTCTTTTATTATTTTGGTTGAAAGAGTCGATATTTTTCAGTGTCTAGATATCTGACTTACGAATCACACATGGTCTCTTTTATTATTTTCTCTCTGGTTATTCGTCTATATCAGACCATAAAAAAATACAATTAAAGTTCCCGTTTCGTTTCTTTAATGGACTGTAGGACTCTCTTTTTCATCAAATTGGGAGGTTTATTTCTCTTCAACTGTAGTCTTACGATACGTTTAATTTATGGTCCTCTGTCACTTCGTAACAGAGATTGAAAATCTCCTTTTACATACACTGGGTTTTCAAGATCTGAGTCGGTTCCATGATAATTACTTTCGTCGTCTTTCTAAAAGAGTCTATATACTAAAGAGTATTTGTACGGTGGGTGTCAGAAAAGGACTCTTTCAACGAACTTGAGGTCGGTTAGTATTTCGTTTAATTTACCAAGTTGGAACCCCCTTCAGTATTTTATTTTCCCAATTACCATTCGTTACCTTTGTTTGCATACTCATTTAATGTTTTATATTTATTTCAACTTTTGTCTAACATTTATAAAATTTACAAATAACTTTCTATTTTCGTGTTATTTGTCATTTTACTGTTTACGTTCTATCCCTATATTTTTCTTTTTTTATGTAATAAAAACAGGTAAGTTCCCGTAACAAGGTTATCTACAATTAAAAACCTTAATTGTGAACTTGACTGTTAAGAAATGTTTAATTTTTGTTACTTATCTTAACTTTAGAGAGCCTGGACATTTATAAGAAATTGAGACGAATTAGTTGTATGTGTACTTGTAACATATATCTAACCACCACCCTAAAATACCGTATATTTAGAAGTCACTCATGTCCGTACTTTTGTAAACGTAAATTTTTTTATATATATATTAAACTGTATTATTCCTTTTATGTTAAAAAATCTTTCATATATATTAAACTGTATCTTAGTGTTAATACAATTCTTTTCTGTAATTATTTTGTCACCCAAACCCCATCACCTTTATAGGATATGAAGAAAGACAAGGATAAAAGTGTAAACACATTACGTATACATAATTAAAAATCACCTTTTTATTTGTAGTAATTTTATTTTTAGGATAGCGATATCGTCTCAATATTAATTTCGTTTAGACACCACAAATTATGGAACAGAAAGGGGGGGTTTAATTTGAATTCCGTAATCTTTTTTCATGGTTTTTTTGTTCTATGGGTTCTTGACTTCCTTTTTTGTTTTGAATTTTCGTCGTAAAATATTTAGTCATTCGTCTTTTCTAGACTTGTTCTCTAGTTTCTCGACTCAGAATTTTTGTATGTTGTCTTAATTGTGTGAAGATCAAACGACGAGTCCCTTCGTTTGGTATTATGTGTTTTATTACGTAAATTTAGTGTTTAAGTCTCCTTCATTTTACGTGACGAATACGATTAATACTACGTTTTACTTAAAATATCATTTATGATTAATCATTTCGACTGAGTTCCTCATGTTACGACCTTGACCGGTTTTGATACCTTTACAATCCCCTTTGGAGATCTCTCGATGAAGTCAACAATTTGACAAAGGATCATCATCCTAAGACTTGAAAAAAAGGGACATACACGAGAAATCATCAGAGTTTTTAAGGTATTATTCGTCCATGAGTAAAACTACAGTCTATACTTATTTCTGGTCGACTTCTTTGTCTTAGGAGGGTAGAGGGTTCTGTTTCACCCGTTAAACAAGGAAAACTCGAAATTTCTATCTTTATTGACGGAAAGACTTTTCAATTCACTTCACTTTATAACTACACGTCACACCTTTCTGACGGTTCCAAGTCTCTCGGGTCGGGTAATTACCCGTACTCTCTGGACCACTGAGACCTGACTGACTACCGGGTCCCTGGTGAATACTGTTTAACTTTAAGATCTAGGGACCGATGGAAGTACCGAGAGACTTGAAGGTCTTGTCCTGGCATCTGTTTGGTTCACGGTATGTTTGTACTTACGATTTATTAGTTAGAGACGTTAAGTTACTTGATAGATACTGAAATTACTTTTGCTGAATGTTTGACGAGTTTAAAACGTGTAGACCTAGTACTACAAACAAAAACAAAACACCCTAAAAAACAAAAAACAAAAAAAGGAACAAAAAGTAATAAAAAAACAAACAAACAAAAAAAAAAAAGAAAATTAAAAACTGATCATTGTAATTGTCTATTTCACAAGCAATGACGAAAGTACTTTATTCATTTTCTTTCTAACACTAAAAACTGAAGACGGTGAGACCTATATGATGTGATATATTTTTTCTGATAACGAGTGAAGGTAAGGATTTCTTTATTACCGTTCCGAGAGTGTACAATCTTTGTGACGTCTCATATCAGATACGTAAACAGTAGTTTTTGCATCTCCCTCTACTCGTCCAATTCTTTTCATAAAAGAGGTACATTTTTCCTCTAAAAAAAAAAAAACCTTGTCTTGAAATTATACACATATAGGATAAACAGAATGACTAAAACACGAATGTTTACGTTTGTAAGTAAATGTGAACAAAAATTTCACGGTTGAACCATTACAGTGAAACGATCCTAGTCTAACTACTGTGACACAAGAGGTGTCTAGAATACAACACTCTTTCCATTTACTTTCTCCTACAATCTTACAGTACTCATCTCTAAACATGTTTCACACTATTCCCGTAGTGTTGTCGTTCTCACACTGATTCCGACACAAAGGGTTCGAACACAAAGATTTCTTGAACTCGAGTGACTTGACACGACACGTACGTACACACGAGTCAACACAGACGGATAAACGTTGGGGTACCTGACATCGGGTGGTCCGAGGAGACAGGTACCCTAAAAGGTCCGTACTTATGACGTCACCCAACGGTAAAGCCCTATCCGATGGGTGCGGTCATAAGAACGGACCTCTTAGGGGTACCAGTCTTCTCGGACCACCCGATGTCAGGTACCCCAGTGTTTCTGTGTTGACCGTTGATTTGATTCGTGTCGTGTTGAAATTCTTTGTAGAAAAACCCATAAACACCGAGCACAACCATATAGTGTCTTGTACACTCTAATTTTTCTTTAGACTCTTTGAAACATGTTGAGTGACAAATGGTTTATGCACACAGGTACTTTGGGAGAAAGGATTTTAACAAATAGTTTTCGAGTCCCGAGGTCACCCAACTCCCTGTGTGACACTTGTTACAGATAGATTTCGTATGTAATTTACTTTTTTTCTTTTTGGAAGGATTGAGTTTTGTGACCGAATTAAAAACTTACAAAAGACAGAACGTATTATATTAATTTAACGTGGAAATTGTAACGTAGTTGAAGAAAACAAGATTCCTTTCGCTTCGTGAAATCGATGTCGAAAGAAAAAGAGTTTACTGATCTAAGGGTCGTTTCTTTAGATACGATATGAGTCATAATAAGTATCCTTTATACTTGACAGTTCAGGGACCATCCCGAACTAGAAAAAATAAATAAGGAAAATAGCTACTGTAGATGACCGTCTCATATGCACCGGAAAGTTGGAACGGAACGGAACGGAACATTTAATTTGTCCTCACGATCTGATCCTACCGAATTAAAAGATAAGAGAATGATCATAGACGGGGAAACGAGTCTATAATAGTAAATGACGGTCAACAATTATTTCAGTCAATAAGTAAGTGTAATAAGGTTCTTTAGAAACGACTCACGGACGAGATAAGGTCCGTGAAAAGATTGTAGTCCACATACATGTCACACTTCCTCTTAGTGTTCGTACATTTGAATGTTGGATCGCCCCTTCTATTGGTTACTTGTGTAATATAATTGTTATGTTAGAATTTGTTCCGATTCACGATCCTACTTTATTTTTATCATTTGGTTCCTAAAAAAAGGAGAGTCCACTCCACTTGTGAATGTTTAACCACCAGTCCCTTCCGAAGAGACACCTCCTCTGAAGACTTGACTCTTGGTCTACCACTTCTCGGTCGACTTAAAAGACCTAGGAGTATTTGTCCGTGTTTCCTTTGATCTCTTCAGACCTCATACGATCCGGAGAAAAGTAACTAAATCAAAAGTTTTCACTAAAAGGTAAAATTTTTACCTTAAAGATAGGTCATTACCCTGAGGATCTGAATTCATACACGAAACCGACCGTTTTAATTTAAAGGATTAAGTTTACAAAAGGGATTTTACACCCAAGTAAAATTAAAGAGTTCCTCCTGACGATAAACGGTTCACCCGTCGACTTCGAGAAGAGACAAAGACGGGAAGACCTCTTACTAAAAAGATTCACCATATGTAAACGGAAACATTTCTTAGTCTTGTTAAACTTACTTCTTAACGATAATTTACGACCAATAGACTTCTCGAAATCAATAGGTTCACAACACTTCTTCAAGTCAAGTCTCAGTTTTGGGTAGAGTCACCAAAATTCTAAAGTGGTTAAACCGAGGACAGTAAGATTCGATGGGCTGTCAGGGGGGGTGGGAATAATACTGATAATTGAGTAAAAATAGATTTGACTAAAAGAGAATCTACTTTGCTATGACATCAAATAGAAATCTTTAACGTTCAACTTGTCACTGTTTAAATTCTTAAATTGTTGTTGGGTATACCTAATATCTTGAGGATATTATTGTTTATATAAAATCGTTATTTGTCTTGTTCAGTGATCGAGTAAAGATTTTAAGTTGTAAGGAACGGGGAGGGGGGGAAAAAATTCTGTCCTCCCACTGAAATCAGTGGTTAACGAGTTTTTGTGTCCGACGTCTCTTGTTCCTAAACCTAATCGTTTGAACTTGGGATACATTGAGAAAGAAGAAATACCTGGTGGGACCGTGTTAACCCGATCCTCCTTTGGGGATTATTGTAATTCCTATCAAGGGGAATCGGGAGGAGGGTAGGGTAACGTGGGGTGGGATGGTCGGTCTTCGTCTTCAGAATACTTCTCGAAAACTCCTCTTGTAGGACAAGACCAAAGAAGACAAGGTTACCCAAACGGTTTGTGGAGGAACTGGACCCTGTGTCCGTCTCAAGTTTGGTTCAGATACAAATACAACAGTCCTACGACCAGAGGGAAAAGACCTTCTGAGGACTGACACGGGAGAGACGAATTTATAACATCTGCGCTGATCACAAGAAAGCATACCATTGGTTCCACACTCTCTAGCCGACTAGAAATTAAAATCGTTAGAGAAGTTAGCATACGTTCCGGTCAGGACCTACCCTTATGGCCGTTCTGGAAAATCTTTGGGGTAAACCCTCCTTCATCCCTCTTAACCAAAGGTGCTCCTAAGAGAGGTCGCCCTATAAAAAGTCTCGTAGGGCCCGGAGGGTCCGTCTTCCCATCCAGTCCTGACGACACTTCGGGTGCCTGTACAACCCCTTCATCAAGTCTTCTCCGAGCTACTGAACCATTGATGGTTATTTCGTTACGGATACCTAGAACATCAGTCTCCCGTGTTCAAAAAAGTACTACGGGTCGTCTAGTGACAGTCGAAGAGCCGTCACCTCGTGATACCCGAAGAAATCTCTGTGCCGGTCGACATCGACGAAGAGTTTATAGAAAACGACGAGACCCTATCCACACGACGTGAATATCCTTATTAGGTTCGGTTAAAGAGGTATACGATATCGGAACCCCACGGCATTCCGAACGTATTACGAAGAAAGAACTTACAGTAACATCGTTGAACGTTTTACCCCCACTGTCGGTTTCCGGGGGGTTCAGTACAGCAGAAAGTTGTAGAGGAGGGTATCTGGTAACAAATCACACGCTCCTAGTCTCTTTAGTCTCTACGTCGGAACTTTAAGGAATCCCTTCCTCGCCGATATTTGAAGAGACTTGAACGGTTTCCAGGGAGACTTTGTGTCGAACCTTTTGTCGTAAAGGTCCACTGTTACCCATAGCTACTTTGGGAGATCCGAAACGACGGTAACCACGAAACCGTCCACCCATAGTTACTTTGGGTTGAGATCCGAAACAAGGGTGACCGAGAAACCGTCCCTTATTATACGTATCGGAGGGACTACTACACCACCCTAGAGGAGAACCTCTACGGTAGAGGGGAGGAAGTGCAACCAAAGACTTGGAAATCTCTTTTCTTTACTTACTCTTGAATCTCTGACTGGAAGACTACGGTAGTTGAGAGACCTGGTCAGACTCCTCCTGTGATCTTTTGACCTCCTTATTAGTGAGGTCATCGGGACCGACGAGGAAGGTCGGTCCATATACGACGACGACGACTACGGTACCGGGTACCTTCTCATCGTTCCTCCGGACCTTGACGACCCGGTCATCGACCGTCTCAGTACGGTTCCCGGTGACATGGTTAATCCGGTCATCCATTAGACGAGTCAACACTTCCTACCTCCGAAACTTCAAAGACGGTGTGACTCACTCTGACCGAGAAGGACTCCCTTAGGGTTACATCCTCGGAGTGGGTTTAGTCTGGTCAGTGTAGGACTTCTTCCCACGAGTCAATAGTGTGGGACCAAAACCACAAAACCCTAAAGACTTCATACCAGTACCGACAGACTTTTAAAAGCCCGTCTTCTCGGAAGAAGTCTTTTCCTACTGAAACCCAGTGGTTCACCGAAGACGAGTCCGACATAGTAGTAAGAAAACAGTGTCTGCGGAGGTTAGAGATATAAGAGGTGAGACTGGAGACTCCGACTGTAAAAAGGCACTGCTGGTCTCTTCCCTTATGACGACCGAGGAGAAAGAGGTCCCGACCCGACGAGACGACGTGAGGGAAAACATGATCGCCGTCGGAGAGGACCGTGACTACCAGGACCCTGAGGGACTTAACGGAAGTTCAGCTGGTAACTACACGAAACCAGAACGACTGATGGGACGAAAGAGACAGGCGGTAAACGAAGGAGTCATAAAACTGGCAGTCGAGACCGACGTCTAAGACGCAAACGTCTCAGTGTCCTTGACAAAAACCCTAATTGGAATCGTAGGAAATCTCTTCGGTAAAGAAGAGCTTTCGATCGCCTTGTTTACGTCTACCGCGATTCCGCTAAGGTTTCTACTCTTCTTGGAGTTCGTGAGGCTTAGTCATCAGAAACCTCCGAAAAGATGGGTGTGGCCTCGCATTCCTTACCCTCTCCATCCTCCTCCTTAAGGGACCATCCTACTCCGGGTCCTATGGAGCCGAACTTCCGGTGTTCTTACAGGAAAACCTGAAAATCCAGGAGCCCCGACGATCTGAGGGGCCCTCCATTATATCTCAAGATTTGACCGGCCGACCTCCCCCGGTGCAGTGACCCTGTGGTCTCCTAGGTGCAAACGACCCCCTAGGATGGAATCGCGACTTGAACGCGGCGAAGGCGCCGAAGCCCTGGCGAGACGAGAGGAAAAAAAGTGAGCGGACAGGGTCAAGAGTCACAAGATCACTACAGTTCCAAGAAGGTGACTCAAGCACTAGAGTTTCCATAAACCTTTTCAGTGTTTCTAGGTTGTAAGTGGCTTTCGGCCCAAGCCGCAGGCTTCGGTGTCGCACGGAGCGCCTAGTGTCTGGTTAAGGCGGGGGGTGGGGGCGGAGGTTGTCTAGATGAAGGCCCACAGTTTCGTGAAGGCCACTGATCTTTCGTGAAGGTAAACCAAACCTTATGCTCCGGGAGCTCTTTATAGTATCGGGAGGTTTTCTGATGTTCCACGAAATTCCTGGGGTGTCTCCGCGGGGACTCGACCGGACCACCGGATCTTCAGGTAAATCGGCTGCCTCACGTCCTCTCGTCCGGCTTGGGTCACGACCTCTTCCCACCCCCTTCCCGTGTCTAGTAGGGCGGGTGGTCGGGACCGGTGGCCTTCGTGAGGAGGTTCGACCCGGGGTGGAAACACGGAGATGGAGTCCAGACAAGGGAGCCGGGTTGTCGACGGGGAGGGGGGTGTAGGACGCAGGGTCGGTCGGATGGCAACCTCGACGGCGGTAACTTCGGTAACGACCGAAAAACAAAGAAAAGATTGGGGGTTAAAAAATTTTTTATTTTTTACATTAATACCAAAAATTTTTGTATCAAATTTGTATGTACCAAAACTTTTGCATCAATATTAACATCGGATAATAGTAAAGTCAGGAAAAAAAAGGTGAGACAAAAAAACATCGGATTTTCGTAAAGAGAATGACGACGTAGCAAAAATTTTTGTAATATGATCACGGAAGTCTTATAAGGTACCTTGTGCACCTACACGGTATTAAGTGGTCTAGGAAGGGAAGAACAATCTAGACATTAAAGGGGCGAGATTAAAAAAAGATATTAATTTTTTCTACGACGTTTATTATAGGAACGCGGTATACAAAGAGGTATAAAACCAAACAAAGAAACCCTGACGTACGGGTTTTTACCTCAATCTGTTTCACATCCTTAAAATTTTACCGAGGAGTATCGCAGTGTCATGGAGTCTTATTGAAATTATTAAATTTTAGAGCATCCATTACTTATTGGGATGGTCCGAGTAAATTATATTTATTTGTTTTGATCACGGAGTGTTTATTAAACAACAATAGACTATTAAAAACTCACTTACAAAAGGAAAAATTTTTAACTGGGACCATGTAAAATTTAACAAAAATAAAAAAAAAATCCTAGAAAATTTTTAATTAATCTTTAAAAATTACTTTATTTTAAAAAAGTATAAAGGATGTTAAAAATTAAACATATAACGAACAAAAATTAAACATAAAATCATTGAATAAAAACTTCATTGAATAAAAATATCAATTTAAAATTATAAAAAGACAGTATGAAAAGAGAAAAAAAGTATTGAGTCTTTACTAGTAGGAGAGAAATTCCCGAAACTGTGTATATGTGAAAAAAAACCTCCCATTTTCCTTGGCTAAACAATATAAATTAGAATATTAGACAGACCATAAATAAACCCCAATATTAAATAAAATCCACCTCTATATGTAACTATGAAAAGATGTAATCATGAAAAAT
Organism: Capra ibex; assembly: GCA_006410555.1. Taxonomy (NCBI): domain Eukaryota; kingdom Metazoa; phylum Chordata; class Mammalia; order Artiodactyla; family Bovidae; genus Capra; species Capra ibex. The sequence goes on from SJYO01038709.1 coordinate 24,513,812, forward strand.
TTGAATCATTATACTGAGGAGAAAATAGTACACGATTTAAGGATATATACATTCTCTAAAGGGACCACCGAGTCTACCATTTCGCAGACGGACGTTACACCCTCTGGACCCAAGATAGGGACCCAACCCTTCTAGGGGACCCTTCCTTTACCGTTAGGTGAGGTCATGACAACAGACCTTTTAGGGTACCTGCCTCCTCGGACCATCCGATGTCAGGTACCCCAGCGTTTCACAGTCTGTGCTGATTCCCTCAAGTAAAAGTTGAAGCAGAAAAGTTATCTCGGGTAAAGGTCTGGTAGATAAGAAAAGATGTGTAATCATACAAAGAATAATGAGACTAAAATGTGAAAATTATTAGCTCCGTATTATCATTCCATATTTTAGACCCTCTCAATACAGAAAATGTAATACAAATTAAAAGTATTAATAGGAATTATCCTACTGGACAAATAAAAATAGTCTACTTTAATCTAGTAAAAAAGTTCAGGAACCTTCTGTGGTTACTTTATAGGTGAACTTTATACAATAAAGTCACACAAATAGGTCTTATATGAAGTGGACAGGATAAAAAACAGTACAAGATATATAAAATCATTTATAAAAATCTCAATATAGATCCAGTGTCTCAAAAGTAATTTTGATAAACATAAAAAAATTAAAAAATAAATAACACTTGGATAAAACAGGAAGGTGACATAAAAGTCCGACAGATACCCCAACGTGTCTCAGCCTGTGCTGACTTCACTGAATCGTTGTCGTCGTAACGATCATGTATTCCCATAAAAACCAAGTCAACACCAATACAATTTTAGAAAATAAATAGCATCAAAAAGTCGTAAACGGACACGGTAATAATACAGAGGAATATTACTGTGGAAACACAGAAAGAACGATTATAAACATGAAGAATGGAACAGGTCCTACGGATTTTTTATAATTTAGTACTACAACCATCCCCGTAAAAACAAAGACAAGGACTAACACAATCTGTGTATCAATTTAATTTATATCATGACTTTCAAATCCGATAACAAAATTTTGTCTACGAAAAATTAGGACAATTCCTTAACGAGCTTAAAATTTTACATACACCATCCTTTGTCACACTCTAGTAATATATAAACGAGAATGAAGAAATAAACCTTTGTAGAAACGTAGACACTCCTTTTACGACGAAAAACACATCGACCGAATATTGAGAATACCTGAGGACTTAAAACAAACGAACATAAAATCAATCCTAGAAACGAGATATTTAGTAATTCATCACTTTAACGAGACCTCGTCATCAAAAGTTGGAACCGAACGTGTGACATTAGTAAACCCCTCGAAATTTTAGGGAATATGGACCCGGGTCAGACTCCGTAGGACTAAAGTAACACACACCCACACATATCTACACCTACACCGGGTTTGTAGTGCTAAAATATTTCGAGATGTCCACTAAGATTACACTTCGATGCCACTCTTGACAACGAGGTCTCAATTGAAAAAAGTACCGAACAGACAATCCGCAACTTTAAGTGGAAACACCGAAAGGTCGCAAAAACAATAGGATCCCCTCAATATATTTCACCACTAAAAGAAAAGGAACTTTACAACTTTCTTAGGTAATCATTTAGTAGGACCAACCTCGGAAACAATCCCGTTAAAAAACCATTAAAAATTTAAAGAGTGAACCGATAACACAAAACTATGAAGTGTTAAGAATGTCTTTTAGTGAATAAATTAACACCGAAATTTTAAATAAAAGTATTTTCGAACTTACTAAATGTTATTCTATTGTAGATAGAATATTAAATAATGTAGAGAGACATTATGTGATAACGTAAAGACTAAAATACAATAATGTCAGAAAGAAATAATAGAAACGATCACGTCCCTCGTTTTAAACGGTGGAAACCGTATTTCAAATAAAACTCGACTTTCGTCAGTTCCGGGTTTTCTGAGTTCTTCTTGGAAACTGGAAGAGAGTTGACTCATTTTCTTGAATCTATTCTCCTGGATAAGGAACTTCCCTCTGTCCCTTTTTAGATCGTTTCACAACCAATTTTAAGGAGTGACACAGGGTCACGAAGACATACCGGGTCGTTTACAAACAAATGTCCTGTAAACGAAAAAAGTAGAAGAACACTTAATGGAAGAAGAAGAAACTTCAGGATTTGGGGAAACGTACGTACGTATGATTCAACGAAGTCAGTACAGACTGAGAAACGTTGCTATACCTGACATCGGGTGGTCCGAGGAGACAGGTACCCTAAGAGGTCCGTTCTTATGACCTCACCCAACGTTACGGAAAGAGACCCCCTAGAAGGGTTGGGTCCCTAACTTGAACGCAGAGGACGTAACGTCCACCTAAGAAAATGTCGACTCGGTGTCCCCTTCGGTGGATTTGGGAATACAGAAAGAAAGAGAATCTACCGTATGTTTGAAATTAACGGACTACAGGAACCCGAAATATAAGAATACTTCGGGGATATACATGTATTATTTTAAACCCAAAAAAAGGACAATTAAAAAGAGTAAAGTCAAATTAAGAAATCTGGTCAGTCTTCTTGGATCTTCCCATTTCCTTTAAGGGTTGGGGGGTGTGTGTAGGTGTGTGATCTTAGAATGGATAAATAAATTTTTAGAGAAAACCTAAAAGAATAATGTCAACAAAAAAGGACAATTTATATAGATAGACACGAAAATAGGAAAAAACGAAATAAAAGGATTACTATTTAAAAGTTTATAAAAACAAGTTAGGTAACGAGTATCACTTACGTAAAGTCTTAATGAACATCTCGAAATTTTTTTATGATTACTGGAAAAATTAACGGAGGTTCTAAAGTTAAATTAAATAAATCCGAACTCATACCATAAACAAGAAAAGTCAAGGATTACTCTTCGACTCTTCCGACTCTTAGTGACACAATCATGTAAATGGACTCAATCGACAGAAATTTAAGAGAATGCAATATCAGATTTAGATCATTAAACGGGTTCCAATATCCAAACGAACATAGAATGTCTAAACATGGAGAAATTTAAAATAATTTAAAATATGGATAAAAAAACATAAAATTTTAAAGAAGTGGAGTATTATTAATCCCCACTATTATAAATATCAATTTACTATATAAAAATCAACATAACTACTAACTACCGATAAAAGACATAAAGTTTAAATAATCTTAAAAAACATTTAATCGGACACGTCCCTTCCTTTTATTAAAAGGGAAATGGGAAGATCCAAGAACCGACTCCACGGAGGACATTACTTTCTGTCGAATTGACCTCTTTTTGTTTGTTCAAATTATCGTACAAATGGAGGACATACCCCGAAGAGTCCACCACGATCACCATTTCTTTGGTGGACGATTACGTCCTCTGGATTCTCTGCGCCCAAACTTGGGACCCAACTCTTCGAGAGGACCTCTTCCTTTACCGTTGGGTGAGGTCATAAGTCATAAGAACATCTAAGAACCGACTCCACGGAGGACATTACTTTCTGTCGAATTGACCTCTTTTTGTTTGTTCAAATTATCGTACAAATAGAGGACATATGTACCCTATATGATCCTTTTGACTCATTGAGAGGGTTTATCGGGTTCGGTGTTGGAATTAATGATCGAGGTCGATTTCCGTTTTCTACAACCCCCACCCCCACTGGAGTCCACGGGAGTGGGACGTTGACGAACCTCTTCCCGGACCCAAGGGTCGGTCTCTGACTCCAACCTAAACCACTACTTTCATGGTCTAGGGTCGGTGATCTGGTCAGCACTCACTGTTTCCGGGACCGGCAAAAGGAAACGGAAACGTCTTAAAGATGTTTCTTAAAGATGTCTTTGTCTTTTATCACTTCATTCATTTCATAAATATCCTCCTTTTTCTCATATCATGTACACCCATCTGTACCCGTCTAAGTCTCCCTCTAAGGGACTCAACGTGGTAGCACCGTCAAATTTAGTGAAAATACCCCATAAAGAAGGTCCAAAAGAAACCGGTTAGTAAAACTAAACGGACCAAGTGTCAGGTATAAACCATATAGAGTCCTAGGAAGGTAAACACGCGTACGTAGAGAATTGGTCCTACCTAAAATGGTTTTTCTACTTACCCATCCGATCGTAATCAATTATAGTAAGGAGATACTTGAAATTTTCAAATTACTTGAAAAGACGAGTACACACCAGAGGACTGAAGTCCTTACTCTCTATACACCAGACCCCGTACCGGGTCGGAGGAGGGAATTAATAGGACGATAAGAACAGAACCTCAGTTATCTCTTACTTAGTGGTTAACGAAATGGGACCCGCCCCGGGTACACAGAGGACGGAGTCCCACTCGGTCAATACCCTCCAATAGTCCGTTTCGTGTCATTTCCTGTAACGTCAACAATACGTCTGAATTCAAGTACGAAAGAGGTAACAATTCAAAGGTCTCTAAACGAAAAATCTATATCAGAAACAAAAGGACCGTGTCTCTCCCTCTATGGGAATGGTTACCTCTAAAGGGAATAGTAACATTTACAGGGAACAGTTGTTGTTGTTGTTGTGGTGGTGGTGGTTTGATACGTACGAATCACCACAGCTTGAGAAACACTAGGAAACCTGGTATCGGGTGGTCCGAGGAAACAGGTACCCTAAAAAGTCCGTTCTTATGATCTCACTCAACGGTAAAGGAAGAGGTCCCCTAGAAGGACTGGGTCCTAGGTTGGGAATAGAGTTGGACGTAGAGGACACAGAGGACGTAATGTCCGCTTAAGAAATGGGTCACTTGGTAGACCCTTCGGGGTTTACAGGGAATGTTCTTACTGAAGATGAGTCGAAAGTCTCGAAGAGGAAAGAGAACGACAAAGAATTTTTATTATTCGAGTTCTATTAAGAATAAGGTTTCTCCGTATAAAATCCCACTAAATAAGACAAGGGGAAATGTATACTATTTGAAGAAATTTATATAATAACAGGACATATTTCCTCGGTAGATTATATGTGTTACGTTTTAAGCAATGTTAAATAAAGGAATTAAGATACTAAGGTATTAGTGTTCTCTTTCGTAACTAAATTATTGTCGAAAAAGTCCTTCTTATTTGTTGTGACGTAATTTACATGTGTTTAAAAACAGATGATTGATTGGAGATTATCGTACGTAACTAGGAATAACAATATGTGGAAGAAATCATGGAGAGGTAATTACAGACTTGTAATAGCCACAAAGAAAGAAAGGATTCTAGAAGAGATCTTTAAGTTGACATTCAAAATCTGTCAATCTACAAACCAAGGACTCATTATCGGAAATATTGAGTACGTAACAAGTATGATTGAAGTGGTAGAAAATTTTAAGACATTAAATAAGACTCTCTAATCTCATAACAAAACGGAATACTAATGTAACCGATCTTGTACTACCTGTTAGAAGATGTGTTAATAAAAACACAGTTACGATGTAGTCTATCATTATAAATCTTTTGTAACATTCACTTTTAATCCTTAGGTTTAACTACAATTGTAGGTCGATAAACCCTATACGTTACGTTTCGTTTCTTACTTTAACTGTTATTTTATCTTAATGAAGGGATGTTCCAATTTAAATACGGAAGGAAGTTCAACGTAGATCTACGAAATAATTTAGGAATAATTTTACGTAAGTACTGACGAAACAAAGAAAATCGAAATTACATTCTGCTGAGACTAAAGTCTTTATAGTTGTAATTTTAAAAAAGGAAATATTCCTCCTTTATAGTATATAGACAATAAATTTCGGTTAACTAGAGTTTAAAATATAGGAGAACTGATCGTAGTTTTTAGACTTACGGAGCCCCTAGTCCGTGTATTGGAATATATTATGTCCCGAACACTTCCGGACACCCCTTACCTTCCAGTGTGTGGGACGGTTTACTGTAAATGTAATCCAAAAGTTCTTTTAATATCGGTCAGAGATCCTGGAATAAATAGATCAGAGACGAACTGTAGTATTTAATACTATTTTGAAACGTAGTAATAATACAAAGATATTTAAAAGTAAAGAACGTTAAAAATAAAATCTCGAAGGAGAGACCTAAGGGACCATGTAGTTCAAGGTAACGTTAATCAAGAAAGTGGAAACACTCTAGTGAAAATTAGATAAACCGTAGATAAAACGATATCATAAAACGGTAAAAGAGAGGGAGAAGGAAAAGATAGGAAGTTAGAGATGAAGAGACTGAACGAGAGATGTATAGTACGACCTCAATCAGTCAGGACATAAGAGTTCCCCGGTCTTATACTTGACAGTCAGAAAGGGAGAATATCTTTATATCTTCAGGTTGGATTTTATTATAGAAAGAAAGAGAAACAAAGACAACTCGTAGAAATAAGAGAAAGTTACGTAGTAAATAAACTATTTATTACTATTATATACACTGTCACAACAGTCGACTAGAGACCGTCAAACCAGTATGTGTTTAAATATGGTCATTATAAGTTATGTATCTCCATCCACCCTATACTTATACGAGAGATGTGAAAGGATGTGAAGGATGTAAAAGGAGATGTGAAATGTTTCTTTTCTTTCAAAGTTTCACTTGTGATGATACCCTCATCTATTGAAAAGGAAAGAAGGGAAGATCTAAGAAAGTGACCAACAACGAGTCAGAATAGGCTGAGAAACGTTGGGGTACCTGACGTCGTACGGTCCGAAGGGACAGGTAGTGATAGAGGGCCTCAAACGAGTTTGAGTGCAGGTAACTTAGTCACTACGGTAGGTTAATAGAGTAGGGAAGACGGAAGTCAGAAAGGGTCGTAGTCCCAGAAAAGGTTACTCAGTCGAGAAACATAGTCCATCGGTTTCATAACTTCCAAATCGAAGTCGTAGTCAGGAAGGTTACTTATAAGTCCCAACTAAAGGAAATCCTACCTACCTGACTAAACTAGAGGAACAACAGGTCCCCTGAGAGTTCTCAGAAGAGATTGTGGTGTGACCTGATTATTAATTCAACTACGTACTTTCTAATTACCTTCTTCTTCTTTAAAACATGTGTACCCTCGGGGTATTTTTATACTCTGTACAGTCGTCAACCCAAGAACAACGAATATATGGTAAACCTCGATTCCTCTGACCCTGTCCCCAGACCCCGAAGTTTCTCTTCCTTTTAGTAAGCGTCCTTTTACTCTTCTCGATCACAAACCATTTGTTTACAAACGGTACGGTACGACTATTCCGAAAGACTATCTTTTCCAAAAGAGACCATCATTGAGAGAAGGACCACGTCCAAAGTATAGATTTAAGAAAATCTGTCAATCAATAACAACAAATCAGTGATTCAACACAGGTTGAGAAACACTGGGGTACCTAACATCGGGTGGTCCGAGGAGACAGGCACCGTAAAAGGTCCGTTCTTATGACCTCTACCAACGGTAAAGAAAGAGGTCCCCTAGAAGGACTGGGTCCCTAACTTGGGTGTAGAGGACGAAACCGTCAACCTAAACAGTACGTTCACATACAAGGAGCCAAGAAACAGCACAGTGTTGTTTCTAAACCTCACTGCCTGTAATTTCGGGAACCACGCAGTGTCGAGAGTCCAGAAGCTATCTGGCACAATATCGAGAGTCCGTTTACTCACAATATCGACATAAAATAAATCTTCTATCGTCCTCTTAGGTAGGAGTTTCGTACTCCCGTACGGTTGGGTTTCTGAGTTTCTCTTCTCTCACCTCCTCACGCACCCCCTCCCCCTCTCTCTCTCTCATTCTCTCCCTCTCTCTCTCTTTCTCGTGTACGTACGTCCTCTCTTTCACGAAACCGAGGAGGAAAATATACAAAAAAAAGGAGGTTGACCCGGACGGGATACGTTTAACCCGAATCGGTCCTCAGGACAAACAAGATGGACTTCAGAAGTGAGACCAGGAGCCTGGAAGAAAACAAGATAAAAGTGCCCGAAACGGGAAGAAACAGAAAAGTCAAGTCAAGTCAGTGAGTCGGCACAGACTGAGAAACGCTGGGACACTTAGTGTCGTGTGGTCCGGAGGGACAGGTAGTGGTTGAGGGCCTCAAGTGAGTCTGAGTACAGGTAACTCAGTCACTACGGTAGGTCGGTAGAGTAGGAGACAGTAGGGGAAGAGGAGGACGGGGGCTAGGGAGGGTCGTAGTCTCAGAAAAGGTTACTCAGTTGAGAAGCGTACTCCACCGGTTCCATGACCTCAAAGTCGAAATCGTAGTAAGGAAGGTTTCTTTAGGGTCCNCCTGACTAACCTAGAGGAACGTCAGGTTCCCTGAGAGTTCTCAGAAGAGGTTGTGGTGTCAAGTTTTCGTAGTTAAGAAGCCACGAGTCGGAAGAAGTGTCAGGTTGAGAGTGTATGTATGTACTAGTGACCCTTTTGGTATCGGAACTGATCTGCCTGGAATCAGCCGTTTCATTACAGAGACGAAAACTTATACGATAGATCCAACCAGTATTGAAAAGAAGGTTCCTCATTCGCAGAAAATTAAAGTACCGACGTCAGTGGTAGACGTCACTAAAACCTCGGGTTTTATTTCAGACTGTGACAAAGGTGACAAAGGGGTAGATAAAGGGTACTTCACTCCCCTGGTCTACGGTACTAGAAGCAAAAGACTTACAACTCGAAATTCGGTTGAAAAAGTGAGAGGAGAAGGTGAAAGTAATTCTCCGAAAAATCAAGGAGAAGTGAAAGACGGTATTCCTACCACAGTAGACGTATAGACTCCAATAACTATAAAGAGGGCCGTTAGAACTAAGGTCGAACACAAAGAAGGTCAGGTCGCAAAGAGTACTACATGAGACGTATATTCAATTTATTCGTCCCACTGTTATATGTCGGAACTGCATGAGGAAAAGGATAAACCTTGGTCAGACGATGACGGTAAAACCTAAGGAAAAGGAATAAGATGGATGGATTGTCTAAGGAATGGTGACTCGGCGGACCCTTCGAAATCCGTCATTTCCCCTTCATTTTGTAAGAAGGACACAGACGACCCGAGACGAATAGGAATCAAGTTTTATTAGGTACACGATTTCACCGTGTAAGATCCCATCGTCCATATAGAACGACGAAGAGTGATAGAGATGACTTTCGAACTACCTCAGGGTCGAGAAAACAGGAAAATCCACAAGGTCGTTGTAGAAGGAGGGGTATGGAAATTTTTAACTCTATATTGAGTATATTGTAAATGATAAAATCACAAGTTATATTAAGTCGTAGAGTGTAGAAAAAGATTTTTAACTCCATTTTAAATATACTGTATTTTAATTAGTAACCGGTAAAATTTCACACGTCAAGTCACCATAGATTATATAAATGTCACAACATGTTGGTAGTGGAGATAAATTAAGGTTCTGTAAAGGTAGTAGGGTCTTCCTTTGGGACATGGGTGGGTTGTTGTGGACATTTACAAGTGAGTTGTGTTTATACTGTTGAAAAATCATAACCCAAACCGATTGAAAAATTGACTTTAGTCCGGTCTATTTAAGGGATTCTTTCGTTGACTTACATCCTGGTAAAATATTACTTCGGTTTCCATGGTCATATCTATGGACTTTCCATATCTACAGACCCGAGTGATCTAAGGATTTTGGAATAGACCATTTCTGTCACGGACTAGTCATAAACATTGACTAGGTAAGTATAACTTATACTAATAAAGTCATTGATTTTGAGTAAAGATTATAAGAAATACCATCAATCGTTTCGGAAAAGACAACTACTCTCTATTTAATGACTCCGTAAAACACTCGATGAAGACTTCACACCCGAAGACTACCTTTAAACGATTTGTCAGGGCCTCGTACATTAGGATTAATCCCAGTGACTGGTGGGGATCTCCAATCTAATACGGATTATCTGAGTGAGTGTATATAACAGACACAACTTAATTGAACCATAATGTTGTATACGTCTTAATTGAAAATGAGGAAATTAATATTTTTAACCTGTTTTTACTCTCGTTTTTTTCATAATTTTACCTTGAGACTTCCTCGGACATGGGGTCCGGTTCGAACTTTACCAGACCGTAATTCGATCCGAAAAACTCTAAGGACTTCTGTTCATATCCCACCCGAGAGGTCACGTGATCTTCTTAAAGTCGAGACGGACAAACTTAAGGGAGTTCCGTTCGGTAGTCGTCTTGGTCTTTGGTCTTATTAAAATAGGAATCTTCGTTCTACACATATACACTTCAACGAGTCAACACAGGCTGAGAACACTGGAGTACCTGACCTCAGGTGGTCAGAGGAGACAGGTACCTTAAGATGTCTGTTCTTATGACCTCACCCATCAATAAAGGAAAAGGTTCCCTAGAAGGACTGACTCCCTAGTTTGACCCAGAGGACATAACGTCTACTTAAGAAATGGTAGACTCGGGGGTCCCTTTGGTTCTATCGAAAGATAATAAAAATTACTCTCTTTTTACTGTTTTGAATGTGAGTAGAAGACCCTTTCTTATAATAAAACAGACATTGTGTATGTATGTCTTAGTATGACACTTCAAGGTTTCTGTCTAAGATCAAGTTAAATACCATCTCAACTTACTATCTAAATAACAAACTTATAGTAAAGGAGTAAGATTGACCTACCATTACTTTGTCGTTGTTTGGATCTAACATATAGGTAAGAGTATCGACTACACATCTTACAGAAAGACGTTTGTAAAGGAGTTGACAAAAGAAATGTAATTTTTTTTTTTCATATATCCGTCACCGAAACAACTAAAATTCAAACGACTTAAAAAAAAAGTAAAGAATCAAAGATTAATACTAAGGTTGTCCATAATAGTAAACTACGGATACATCTTCTACTTCACGGACTATTTTCAGTTCTTTTGATATCTTATTCTACGATATTTTAGATGAAGATGGAACTTCTACTGTGTCAACTTCATTTACTTGGTCACAACTTTTTATCACCTGAAGGAGTTCCATAGACAAATTTCGTCTCAATACCAAGAAAGTGAAGATTGATGACGGAAATACATGATGAAAGAGATCGAAAAAATTTCTGGGGTACGATGACGAACCCATAGATTGAACAACTGTTACCACTCATATTTGCAAGACAATGGAACATCAATGACTACCATTGAATGGCCGAAAGATACGGAGTGTGGAGTTGTGACCAGTACAGTGAGTGAACAGAACAGTAGTAACATAGGAAAGTGCACAACGAGATCATACTCGTTTGTGAGGAGACAGAAACAGAGACAAGAAGTTTGATAAAAAACAGAAAAACGATACTGGTGTAATGAAGGAAGTGTTGTGCGAGTCCCCTTGTCTCTTCTGACCAGAGGTGACGGTGAAGGTCTGACTCCAAGAGAGAGGAAAGAACTTAAGTGACGGTAAACGAAGTTGGTGACAGAGGAGTAGAAGTAGGGACAATTCATGTCCGAAAGTATCACGAAGTTCTCTTCCGATAACGAGGAAACGGGGTGTATATGGTCAGTAGAAATAGGTATAAGGTGAAGTCGGTCTGTTCTTAATCGAGAGACTACACTTCTCTTCTATTGACAACCAACGAAATCATCTTAGTACCGTCTCCAGTTCCCTCCACTGACTAAAGAAGACACACATCTTCAGGAACTGAACCTTACCACGGTTCAAGACCCACGGAAGTTCCCTCTCGTTGACACTATTACTTTCCTGACTACTAAACAGTACACATTCTCTATTATGACTTTTCCCTACAAATGGGTATTTGTCTTCTGAGTCCATACGGACTACTTACAGAATTCCTTAGATTTCCCGACAGGACACCCCCTCCCTACTAGATCAAAAGATATAGGAGTACCTGTCCTATATCCCCCAGTCTTCTCCTGATTAAAGGAGAAGACCAGTCATTCTCTTTATTAAAAGACCGTCTCTCCAAGTGTGTGAATCCTGTTCCATGTTCACCCAGTCTCCTGATGGGACGGACCCCATCCGTTACTAGGAGAGAGAGAAAGACAACACAGTAAATAAACCTCTTAGATACCGAATTACTACTTAGAAAATCTTTTGTATCTTTACGAAACTATAAATTCTTTTCTAAAAGTGTTTGAAAGTTCCAACTTCACACTGTAAAATAAAACATTTCCTTGTTCTCTTGAAATATGAATTTTTTTAACATAACTTCATATTAACTAAATGTTACAATACAATCAAAGTCCATATGTCGTTTCGTTTAGTCAATGTATATGTATATAGGTGAGAAAAAATTCCTAAAAAAAAAAGGGTATGTCCAGTAATGTCTTATAATTCATCTCAAGGGACACGATTCATACAAGAATAATCAAAAGACAAAATACATATCATTATACATATATAGTTAGAGTCAGAGGGTTAAAGAGAGAGAGAGGGGGTAGATCATTGACATTCTAACAAAAGATGTAGACACAGAGATACAGATAGAACATTTATTCAAGTAAACATAATAAAAAAATCTAGGGTATATATTTGTTATAGTATATAAATATCCAGATAAATACCAGTAAATTTTGCATATATTACGTCAAGAATTTATAACTGTTATTACATAATCTTTTGTAAATTTATGAATAAAGTTTTATAATTCTTTTAAATGTCGAAAATTAAAGGTACTTGTAGACAAAACGGATTCAAGTAAACAAATTCATTCACTACAATAACAAAATCGTTTTTTTCATAAAAGAACATTTAAAAGTGAATTTACGAAATGAGACTATAAAGGATTGATTCGAAACGAATAAAAAAATAATGGAGGAGTGTACTGTATTCTAAATGTGTTCACTACCTGACCTCCAGTATCCTGTAGGACTTGGACGTAAGTACTGAATGTAATACAAAAACAATAATGAAATTCTGTTTTCAAGTATAATAGACATCGAGTGACCGGGGACAGGTCACTTAGAATCAAAATAATTTGAACTTCTTCTTTTTACTTTACATTGGAGATACTCCTAGAACCTTTCCGAAAATAATTCTGGAAAACTAAGAGGTTCGGAGAACTAAAATTTAGAGTGTATCCGTCTAAGGTTTCCGTTTAACTTCCATCAATATTACTAACTAAACTTTTATTAAAAATACATTATCCTCCCTTACAACAAGTATTTCTGAGCCCCTCCCCCACTTGGAATCCTTTTCTATTGAAATTTCAGAGAAAGTCTTAAGACTAACCGAGTGAGACTAGTCCTGTAAAGTGATTAACTCTGTATAGTTTACCATACTTGTCTTATGTATCATTAGTGCTATACATTGTTCCGACTTAAACAATCGTTTCACCTCTATGGATCGCCCGATAATGTTCAGGACACTTTTTGTTTGTCTTTATTGACGACATAGTAGTCCGAAGTAAGTCTCTGTCTCGTCAGAGAGAACTTTATAAATTATACTAAGAACAATTCCTGTCTCCTATGAAACGTTTAAGTAACATACAGAAGAAGTTCGAAAGGATTTAATTTGTTAACCCTCCCCCCTTCACTCATATGACTCGGTCCCCGAGTTCGAGCCACCCTACCCATCCGTCACAAAGAAAGTAGACGGGAAACTCACCGGACCCTGACGAAAAAACGTGTATACCTTGGAAACTTCTCCAATTCCCAGTGTAAATCCACGACCCGTGACTGTCACGAAGACAATGAAGGTATCCCAAAACTATAAAAGACTTACTTGACCCTCCAATCTACGTGGTCAAAAAAAGTCATCTCGGTTGGTAAGTCTTTACTCACGTGGACCTACTTAATATCGGAGGGAAAGATCGACGACGAAAATAGCACATTAAAAAAAATTCCTCTCCCCTTAAACTTTATTCGGTCTTTATTTTCTCCGTAGGGAATCGTGCCACGGTTTCATCCGTAAGTTAAAACACTTCGAGGAGTAGTCTTATTGTATAAGTGTTTAGGAACAACCGTCTCTCTACACACACTTTTCAGTTCAGTGACTCCGTGCAGTTCTGAACGAAAGTAAGGAACGGTCCCGTAGTAAGAGAAAACCCATCTACGTAATATAAATGTCTTAAACAACGACAAGACGACCTCATATCAATTTTGTTACACTACGATTCGGTTCTTACAGCCCAACTAGGGTTATCAAAATGGAGAGTAACAGATTGTCCTGTTAATAAACAGTCTACGACGGTTCAGGTTTGATTAGATCACATTCCTTTCCTATTGGTAATTTTTATACGGTACTCAAAGACCATCCCAGACATGGTCAAGAGTGACCTCACGGTAGTAGTCTTAGAGGACTAGGTGGGGGTCTTAAAGACTAAGCCATCCGGACCCCAGTTCCTTATTGAAGATGAACTAAGAGTCACATAGGAACCAATTCTTATAACTAGAGGTGATTACTAAACATAACCAAGAAGTTGCCCCATCATAAAGTATGCATATATGGACATATATTTCATATCTACATGATATTACACATGATATATATAAATGTAAAATATGAAATTCTACTAGATGGACTTAGTCCGTTTACATTAGTGTTTTATCTTCCGTAAATAAATATGACCCGTATACGACATAGATTTATATGTAGGGTATTTCATCTGACCTCCTCTTCCGTTACCGTTGGGTGAGGTCATGAGAACGGACTTTTTAGGGTACCTGCCTCCTCGGACCATCCGACGTCAGGTACCCCAGCGATTCTCAGCTTGTACTGACTCGCTGAAGTGAAAGCGAAAAGTGACAGTACGTGACCTCTTCCTTTACCGTTGGGTGAGATCACAAGAAAGGACCACTTCGGGTCCCTGCCTCCTGAACCACCCGACGACAGAGAGCCCAGCGTGTCTCAGCCTGTGCTGACTCCACTGAATCGTTGTCGTCGTCGTTTCATCTGACCACCCCACTATCATTCCAACGGTCTATTTTATGTCCTATGGACCAATTTAAACTTCAAGAATCATATTGATACGGGGTGGTAGGGGGTTGTAACATACCTTGTATGGATATGATTTTTAATAAGTAATAAATAGACTTTAAGTTCAAATTGGTCCGTAGAGTAGAAAAAGTTAAACGATATAGACCGTCGGGGTCTCCCATCTGGAACCCCTCCCTTAACAGTGATTTACCTCGACTCATTTTAAATCCTCACCTCCATTCGGTAACCAGACACTTCTATCCACGAACCACGTACCACCGACAAGTCATTCAAACTACTTCTTTTCTTCTTTCTTTTCCTCCCTCACTTTTTCCTTTCCCTTTCACTATCTGTTACTATCGTGTTACGTCCGTAGTACTTAATATACTCCATGAAACTCCTCAGTCTCCACCTTTATGGTCATAGGTAATCTCCTATTCCGTAAACTCATCATGGAGTTTTCAAAGAGGTCTATTTCTATCTTCTCCTTCCGTACAATCAGTCTTCCTTGTCGTACTCTACTTCTCCATCCTCTCACCACTCCTGTCACAGTCGGTGAGTCAACACCGGTTGAGAAACACTAGGGTATCTGACATCGGACGGTCGAAGAGACAGGTACCTCAAGAGGTCCGTTCTTATGACCTCACCCATCGGTAACGGAAGAGGTCCCCTATAAGGACTGGATCCCTAGTTTGGGTACAGGGGACGTCACGTCCATTTAAGAAATGGGAGACTCGGTGTCCCTTCGGGGTCACTCCTCTCCTCAACCCTCCATAAACCCTCGTCTATATCTTACACACTCCTTTTGATCCGTTCTTCCACCATTACATTCTCCTGTCTTGTGGGTTGTACGGTAGTAAACCCCGAGTAAGTCACCGATTCCCCTCTACGTATCCTATTACTAGTCTCTATGTCTTAAGTCTTTAAAAATAAGAAAACGACATTCTGATTCATAGTCCGGTTGATATAAATTTTTCAATAAGGGTACTTTAGTTTGAGGTGCTTCTACTACAAAATATTTTAACTTTCACCTTACGATTAAAATCACTTCCTCACTTGTTTTCTCCTTTTCTATGAGACAGTAAAGACTAGTGTTACTCATCAGAGTTATGAAAATCCTATATTTGAAATCATCTATACTTTTCACTTTCACTTTCAGCGAGTCAGCACAGAATGAGAAACGGTAGGGTACCTGATACGTCAGGTACCTTAAGAGGTGTGGTCTTATGACCTCACCCATCGGAAAGGGAAGAGGTCCCCTAGAAGGGTTGGGTCCCTAACTTGGGTCTAGAGGGCGTAACGTCCGTCTAAGAAATGGTCGACTCGGCCTGTACTGTTCACCGTTAAGGTGAACATATAAGTAATTCAGACGTCACAATGATTTTACTTGATTTGTGTGAATTCAATCTCCATTCTCTAACCTCAGAATTAAGAACTTCCACTTAAGGATTTTTGATTTAAATCATCATACTCGTTTCTAGATTTCGTTAAGGGTTGACTTGCTTTACCTTTATGTAAGTTGTATTTACTTATATAGTAGTAAAGTTAGATTTGGTGTCCCTTTACAATCTTTCAATTTCGAACATCTTATATTAGTCTCTCGTCCTGGAAATTTTTCTTTCTGTACATTTTATACTTCTATTCCTTCTCGACTTTTCGTCTGTGGACTACGGACCGATAGAGGGGTCTGACAGAAATACCCGGTTAATTCTTTTATTTGTAGACTTTTAAAGTCCCGTCTATGTCATGAAAACAACAACAAAAAGGTACCCCAGGGTTTCTCAGTCTGTACTGACTGACTGATTGTGAAGAGTGAAAGGTAAAACAGTACAATATATGCAACTAGAGTCCACAAGAAGTTGTACACGATTTCTGTACCGTAGGACGTATAAAGAAACTATAAGTCTTCTTGTTGGATGACCACCAAAGACGGTAAATAGTACTTTCTGATATTGGTATGTTTATAGTTATTTATCTTTAAAGTCAGGGGTTTCCTGTGTCAACTCTCTAGGATGATTATAAACACTTTTGAGAGTACACACTGATGGAAAGTTTACGGGGTACAATCAAAAACTAATTGTACCTTAACACTGGAACCTAAAGAACAATAATTTTACAAGAATAAATCACAATCTAGACGGAAGAGAAAAGTTGGGCACCTACCAGGTCTAAGAGAGAACAATGGTGTTCCTTGAGGGGACCGAAGAAAAGAAAATAATAAAAAAAATTTATATTTAAATAAATAAAATTAACCTCCGATTAATGAAATGTTATAACATAACCAAAACGGTGTATCGTTGTACTTAGACGGTGTCCACATGACACTTTACTTAACGGTCAGGGGACCGAAGAACATTCTTGGTAGATCCCTCTTCTTACGCCCTGGATTGTATTCTTTCGCACACCTCCAACGTCTTTGTGTCCGACACGTTCCTCCCTGTCGACTACGCCACCACAGCTGAGACCTCCCCCCTTAACAACGGTGACTGTTTACCCGGGAGAGATCTTTGTTTGAGAATCCCTTCTCTCTCCGACAAGAAAACCTTCTCACCGAGGTAGTAGAGAAAGTGTCACCGACCGACGAGAAGAAGTGTAAAGATCGGACAAAACGGACTCTATAAGGGAGGAGAGGAGGTGAATCCATTGAACACCGACATCATGTCACTTTATGTCAAGTCACATCTGACACCTCGTCACCACGAATGAATCCCGAACTTTTTGGGTCCAAGTTCTGTGAAAAGACGGTAAACACTCACATATTGGAACCCGTGCAGTGAATTGGTAGAACTCAAAAGAGTAGGTATTTGACTCATAAACATAAAGTACGTAATAGACGTAGCACGTTAATAACTTCTAATTTACTCTTCTTATATACTTTCGTATAGGATCCCCATACTACTACTAATATTACTAATAATAAATTTTCAAATTACCCACCCGGTCAAGAAGGGTGAATCTTTTTATATCCCAAGGATAAACTTCAGAATGATTTCTCTTTAGTCGTGATTAAACGAATAAACTTAAAAATATTACTTCATGTGTACGTTCTATCTACCTTAAGGACTTCTTTGAGAACCGACAACTTATTTAGAATATATAAAATTTTCGAAAGTCGATATGAATTTTTATATTCATAAAAATTTCTCTATATATTACCAAACACTTTCATGGACCTTACGGGTACGAAAATATTCCCACAAGCTCATACGTTAAACAAGATTTACAGATTAGAACTTACTAATTTATTAAACGTATGACAAAAGTCACCGTACTTAATTCCCGATTAACTTCATATTAAAAAACGTCATTTTAATATAGTAGAGAATACATCATGTAAATTTTTATAAGATCCGGTCAAAATTAAAATGTCAAAATAATAAAATTAAATTACATCGTTCATTAATTTTTAACGATGTTTCTTTTCTTCTACTTTTACTAAAATCAATTAAAGGGGAGTTGTCTTACTTTTCTACTAATCATCTTATTACCTTGTCTCGAGTTGTGTCAAGGACCGTGTATTTCTATAAGTAATTTACAAGAAATTACTTATTCCTTACTTATTAAAGATTCATAAAGATCTGAAACCCTTTTCCGCGATAAGAGTCACGATGTCTTTTATACTCCTTCTAACGAACTGTAGAAATATTATTTTACGGAGGTAATACCATGTCCAATATGTTCGGTTAAAAAGAACTTGGTAATCTGGGAGTCAAACGAGACGAACGAAAAAGAAGAAAACAGAAACGAGGATCTCATCTAAGGGTCCGAATTCAGTCAAATGTCTACAACTCTCTGTAAGGAGGTACCAATAGAACGTAAAGACACTTAGAACGTTCGTCTCTGTGACTGACGAGAAACAAGACCTAATAGAAAAGTTCTTACAACTATATCGTGTGTCGAAACCTTCTGTTTCCATCAGAGAGGAAGACCTCGTTTTCCGTTCAAACGAGTGTCGGAACCTTTTGTCTCCACTACAGAGGGAGGTCTTATTTCCCGTCTGTACAAATGACACGTCAGATCATTTCTATCCCCTGAAGAGGTCACCGAGTCTGTCATTTCTTAGACGGACGTTACGTTCTCTGTGTCCTCTAGGTCCAAAAGAGGAACCCAACCATCTTTGGGGATCTCTTCCTTTACCGTTGGGTAAGGTCATAAGAACGGACCTCTTAGGGTACCTGTCTCTTCGGACCACCCAAAAGACAAGGTAATAAGATGTCAGGTACCCCAATGTTTCCTAACTTATGTTGACTCAGTAACTCGTACGTACGTAATTATTTCTATTAGAGAGGGAGACTCTGTTTTCCATCCCTACGAATAACAGGTAATGTTTTCTAAGTCAAAGGGAGTCGAGTCCCAAGGACAGGACATCACACGTCACACGTCTTCAATGGACCGGGAACAACACAGTGACAAACCCTTAGCCCCGAGTCTTTTGACCATGGTTTTATAACTACAAGACCCATGACAATAATGACACTCATTATTTGACGGGAAACAGACAGTGGTTTCATAGAGTATAGTAGATGGTCGTAGGAACTTTAACACCGTCCGATTGAACAGTCGATCGTTCGTCCTATTTTAGAGTTAGGGATTTATTAAGAACTGTTGTCCAAAGTCGTCACAATCCCATTCAACCGACCAATACCATACTATATCCACTATGTAAGTAGATCAATCCCTCGGAAAAAATGGAGGTCACCGATCAATGGTAAACCCACATGAGTCCCTGGGACCCAGGTATGAGAGTTCTTTTTTTCACTTACCCATAGTATCCCAACTTTCATCTTCCATGATACTTCGTACACGATTGAGAGTGAAACACCCTCACCAACCCACCTCCACCTGTCTCCGACATCTCTTTCCGCCTCCCTCTTCTCCAACCATCTTCCTTGTCCTAAGGTTCTTCGAAGTTTCGTTGTATCTCAGTAGGCACGAATACCTTCGACATTTAGTTCCACAACCGTAGATGGTATCACTTCGAATCATCAAAAGAAAAAAGTCAGTTCTCACGTAAAAACACTCATGAGACCAAACCCCAGAATCAAGGAACAAATCGCACGAGTGCAACTCACGAACACTCACTTTTTCACTCGTACGAAGAAAACCCCTTTTTGCACTACCGTCACAGACCGTGTAACCCAGTGGGACAAATTATGAGGGAAGAGGAAGGGAGGACGGTATCAGAAACACACGTGTGTGATTCAGCGAAGTCAACACAGAACTGAGACACGTTGGGATACTTGACATACACCAGTCCAAGAGACAGGTACCCTAAGGGGTCCGTTTTTATAACCTCACCTAACGGTACGGGAGGAGGTCCCCTAGAAGGGCTGGGTCCCTAGTTTGGACACAGAGAATTCGGAGCACGTAACCGTCCGTCCAAGAAATGATGATCGTGGTGGACCCTAATGAAATATTATCTCATTCGGGATCATGGTGAATCCGTTGAGATTGTTGTATGTTCCGACCAGTTTAATGAGACTTAGAGTCCGCGGGGTCGAGGGACACCTTGGGAGTCTCAAACTTGTAAGACTACCATGAAGAGGATCTCGGTCAGGAAACGGGTGAAGTGGTACACTCTTTTGTAAGTCCCAACAATATTTCTACACGAGACTAGAGAACGACCACTCGGTGTACTACTTTGTTAACACAAAATAAAGTGTGACATCCTTAAAAATAGGCCGCAGTAGCCTAAAGAGAGGGTGGAGGATTACTCCTAGTCAAAATATGACACGTACTGAAATTACAGTTGTGGCTGTAACAGAAAATACCAGCTTGTAAGTTCTAAATACTGACACTACGTAAGTGTTTTTTGAAGAACTGCTTTTATCCTTAGTTTAATTTAGGGGGCCCTGTTACAGGCCTTCTAGGAATGTACTTTTGTGCCTCTCTCCATTCAACTGAATAGGTACTCGAGATCAGAAGTTCTACTCTTAGACAAGTCTTAGTCATTTACCATAATCGTGAAGACTACGGGTCCACTTTCCTGAACCCCCCGGTACCAGTGACCTCAACAGGAGAAAAGGAAACCCGACCTGCTTTCGACCCCCAACCGAAACCACGTCCTTCCTGAGTGAGAGACGGGAGTGGGGGTGAAGAGAAATGTCTCTCACCGGGAAGGTCCGTCCCCCTCAGAAGTACTCTACGGGTATACCCTACCAAAGATTCTCGAGTCCTAACCGAAACATCAGTGACTGTGACTTTGTCAACCCGGGTGAGAATGGACCGAAAAGAAAAGGGTAAAATCAACGGATTGAGACCCCTTTTAGAAACGAGGACACGATGACTATGTGAGTTGGTTCGAAACCCATGTGGAAAAAGAAAGAATTCTGAGGGTCGAAGGAAATTCCACTACAGTCTACGTCTCTCTAAGTTCTTACTCTTCCCGGTACTAAAACTACACGAGGGTACTATTGTCCTACGAATAACCGTTTCAGACTAGGTTCGGTCACACCCCTCCTTTCTTAGTCACAATCATCATAATAACATTAGAAAGGTCTCAACAAAAAAAAAATTACTCGGGAACCGGGTTTAAAATACAAAATGTCTTTTTAGACTTATGGGTTTTCCCGTCCACAATAATACACCTTCCAGTGGATGGACTGGTCAGAAGAACGATCCTGAACTTGAGTTTAGAGAACAAAGAATAGGACTAAAATTAATAAGAGTAAACAAAGAGAAAAAGAACTGCATACTAGTACGTGTCATTTTACGTGTCTTTAATTTATAATTTATATGTCAAACTACCCAGAATTGTTTACATATGTGGGTACATTAGGTGTGGGCTTTAGTGTCAGATCTTGTAAAGGTAGGAGGATCCTTCAAGGACGTACGGAAAAAGGTTAGACAGGAAGGGGGGTGGGTCCCTATTCGTGATAAGAGTAAAGATAGGGATATCTAATCAAACTAGAGTAAATATAACAAAGATTTTGAACATTAATTGAAGAAACGTCTTTCTATTGTATTTTAAATCTTATTTTTAGAGGAAACTAAGACGAAACTAGAGAACAATTTTCGACGTACATCCTAGTAAGTAGATAAGGACGGAGGATCGGGGTAGTCTTAATAGGAAATTATAACATCTGTATATGGGGAGGACTCTTTATATCTAACAACTAGGACCTTATAGATTCCACTTTAGGAACACCGTTATAAGAACACACATACCGTACGTTCCTCTAAATACCAAACCCAAGTGAAGACACAAAAAGGTTTACGGGACCTTCATTCTCAGACCTATTTATGTTTTCAGAAATCTTGGTCGTCTCTCTTTGGTTTTCTTTACCTAGATATACTAAATAGTGGGAAACGTAGACCGGTGTGAGTAAGTGATTGTCGACCATAATGTACTATCACTAACACTCACTACTACGTATTATACTTTATGTATCCTTGTTACATACTAAAGTATCCAAATATTCCTTTTTTTTTAGAAGACAAGGTCCTTAGTTCTTATTTATGGTTCTTGTCGATTCTTTACAAAATTTATTAAAGGAAAGTCTAACTCTCTTAGTAAAATCCTAAATAAGGGAGTCCCTCTTTCGAGAAGTTATTTATATCTTCAGACACCTTTTAATCCTCAAATTATTCTCCGAAAATATAACTGAAATTAAGTAAATGAAGAGGTCACAAACGACGGAACTTTACATTTCAATTTTAATTTGTTAAATTGAACTTGACTTTTCTAGAGGGTACCATACATTAGTTATTACCTAAAGAATCTCCGGAATAGTACGGTTTCTTTCAAAAGAGATAGTCACTTTTATCTCTAGAATATTAAAGTAAATTTATAATTTCTATTAGTTACTTTCATCACTAGAGTATTAAAGTAAATTTATAGTTCCTATTCTGAGACTCTTCTCAGTCAAAAGTTTTTGTAATATCTTCATATGAAATCACACAATTTTATTACAAATTACTTTTCGAAGGATTATGAACTAATAGACATAAAGATTCCAACTTTGATCAATATATACGTATAGTATATACAACAATCAACTTTAAAAATTTTTATAGTGTCTTATCAGATACCCTTTCTATGGAGATACAAGAAACTGACGAACGTAGGCTCTTCGCTAATACCTTTCTGAAGGTGATAGTAATTGGAAAAGAGGTGACTGTCTTCGATCTGACGTACCTCGGGAATGCAGGGATACTCGGGAAGCTGTGAGACTTTGTCAAGGAGCTCATACTATTCTTCCAGAACGCAAAAAAGACGCACACCCTGCTGAGTCAGAGTCACAAACCCCTAGCATCTCTTGAGTAGGACGTAATGAAAGACAGACTACTATGGTAGCTCTAGTTTCTTCAGAATGGTGTATTGAGTCCTTCTCTAAAATGCAGTAACAAAGAGGTCTCCTCTTTCGATGGATTCCACTCGTCACCTGTGTCCTGACGAAAGGCTCAAACGAACACCCGACTTCTGAGATCAGTGACAGACCTTACAGTGCACAATACTGACAATCACTGTTCAGTGATACATAATCACGACCATAAATCTTTTAAACGTGAAACACGGGAGATAATTATATGTAGATACTTTCATTATGTCTCCTATACTGTTTAATCTTAACCTTCTAAGTCCCGAATTCCGTGCATTTCCCTTTTTCAGTTTACGTTCTCTTGATGGATACAGTAACTCAAATGGCACTCAGAATACTTCCATTTACTGAGAGCTCATTTTCTTAACGAGTACCGGAACCCTTCTCGTTATCAAACCGGAGACATCGGATGACCCCTCTAGGGATACATAACCAGACCCGACACTTGTGTGTGTGTGTGTGTGTGTGTGTGTGTGTGTGTATGTGTGTCCTCACTGAGAAGACGCTCATCGGTGAACCTCTCCATCAGTGGTTGATCGGTGACCGATCGTTGTCATTATCGAAATCGTGGAAATGATAATTTTTACTCAACAGGTTTACTAAAGATGTGTACAAGTACCGGTTAACTCTCGATTACATTGGACCCACGTCACCTTTGTCGTGTATCTGTCTTCTGCACCCAATCTTAACATCTAGACGGCGAATTATCGACACACTGGAATCCGGTCAGTAATTGGAGAAACTCGTGTAAAGGGATAGATTTTACGACATTTGATCCGAAGGGAGGACTTTCACTTTCACTTCAGCGAGTCAGTAAAGGCTGAGAAACGTTGGGGTACCTGATATCGGAGGGTCCGAGGAGGTAGACACCCTAAGAGGTCCGTTCTTATGACCTCACCCAACGGTAAAGGAAGAGGTCCTCTAGAAGGGTTGTGTCCTTAGCTTGGACCCAGAGGACGTAACGTCCGTCTGCGAAATGGTAGACTCGGTGGTCCCTTCGAGATCCATTGACGTTTCTGATTTACTCTATTATATCATTTTTCGTGATAGATTCCTAGACATTCTCGCAGGTACACCATAATAACCATTTCTTGGGTGGTCGGTTATGGTCTCTACTATCCTCTGGACCCAAGCTAGGGACCCAGTACTTCTAGGGAACCTCCTCCCGTACCGTTGGGTGAGGTCATAAGAACGGACCTCTTAGGCGTACCTGTCTCCTCGGACCCCCCGATATCAGGTACCCAAGTGTTTCTCAGTCTGTACTGACTTCGTTAAATCGTACCTACGTACGTTTCTGGATACTTGTGGATATTCCGTGTACTTTTGTAGTACCGAATAAGTGTCGAGATACAATGCAAAAGAAATAAATAAATAAACCTATTATATAAAAATTTGAATGAAGAATCACGATGACTTTTCTAATTACATTATGAGTAAAGACTACGTATGTTGGTGACCAATAAACAAATAGTGTTCTCTGAGAAGGTCTAAGAGTTCTCAGAAGGTGGTCTTCAGGACGATACATCGAAGAACCCCGACCCTGACCCAAACGTATACGTTTGAGGTCCGTATACGTATCGTCCACCAACCGTCCTCGGTCCCTTTGGACAAAAATCTTACCGAAACTTTTTATCCGATTTATATTTTATTATTACTGTATGGACTGTAAACGTCACAAGGAACTGTAGTTAACGAAGTAAATAAGTAAGTAAGTTGTTTATAAATCATTCACAGTCGACACACGGTCGAGACCCCAATGGTACTCTATCTTTTACCCAATTAAGGTAGAAGACAGAGTACCACGAAGGTAAAAACACCCCCTCTCTAGGTTCTCGTCACCCATAAGGGAACTGCGGTGTAGGAAACTCTTTCATTCCTCATTTATGACAACGATGACTTCAAGACTCTCCTATTTACAGACCGGGGTACAGGATATCGATTCTTCACCGTTACTCTCTCAAACGTAGGTTTTTACACAACAAAAAGGGAGACATTGCACGGAATGAATGTGGGATGTGGAGTATTTAAGCGTGGATGTGAAAATCAAATACAGTGTACATAGTCCCTACTAAGACTAAAGAGTCGACTCTATTTGGTTAATCAAAGGCATTCAAGACGATAAAGGACGGACTGGTGGAGGTCGTGTCCACTTTGACTTCTCACAGGAGGGACCGAACGAGGGCCAGTGTCAAAGACACTCTTCGACTGGCGTGAAGTGACAAGTATGATGGAGTGGTGTGACGGAGAGAGTCGGTCTTTTTACGGAGGAACGAGTCCCAGTCCGTCCCACGACTCGGTCAGTTCTTTCGTTCCGTCCCAAAGAGGCAGTCCCGTAGAAGAACAAATCACTTTTCTACTGACGACTACTTCGTCAATCTCTCGTTACTGTTCACCAAATTGGGTCTCCATCCACGATATCTTCAAACCTAACCCCTGACCGGTCGTCCTACCCTCTCGGGTCTTCCTTTTCTGTCCCGAAGTAGTCCAGGAACTTCCTACTCCCCTCACATCTGGTCGAGCGTCGCCCACCCCTTTGTACCCCCTTTCCACCGACCTCAGACACAGGACAGAACGAGCCCTACTATCTCCTCTTGGTCTACCATAGTGAACGGTGAACTCGGGGAGTGGTCCTCGTACAAATACAACTCTCAGGTGGATGGTGTAGAACTAAACTAAATATAGAAGATCATACCGGGGGGACCTCAGATAGTTGGTCCGGTAAATTGTCTGGCCTGTCAAGAGTTACACATACCACCGATGAGTCTCTGGGCTCACATACCGATGGACAACCTATTTATATTGCATTCAGTACAAAATAATGACAATGGTCATACCGAAGAGACTTTGGACCTTACACCCGACTCAACACATAAGAAGACCCTCTGACCAACACTTGCTGTAACTACTGATATATTTACATACACAATATGTCAACGTAAATAGTTATTATTTGTACGAATTCACATGTATATTTATATACGTAACGTAACGGTAAAACATCGTGATGGAACGATTTTCTCACAAAATTTTACAACTAAAACTCACCAACAGAAAACTAAACTAAATTTTTTAAACCAACATTCACTACATTACCTAAAAATTTTTAAAGGTAAAAAGGAAACTCTCCCCCCTATGGTTCCAGAAACCACCCAGACACCACGGTTGTAGTACAAGGAAACAAAAATAATCGATCCTTTTAATCTGGTTCTCAAAATGTTTCTATGACTGGATAGGTATCCTTGGTGGTAGTTACACACCCCTTCCTTTCACGAGGAAACACTGACACTACTAAAGTGCTTTTGAATAATATCCTGATTTATACCTTAACCATTCACTATGTAGACAGTTAATCTTTTATTATAAATTTGAACCTCAGAAACAAGGGATCAATTCTAACTCGACTGAAAACTCAAAGTTTGAGACTCGAAGATTATCGACGATGGCAACTAGCTCGTAAACGATTGACGGTCCGTAACCAACAGAATAAATAAGGGGATTATAGTAGGAGTAAAATCTCCACTTCTCTGATACCGAATATTCCCCAAAGGACCTGCTTCCAGTACGTACGTCGTTCATTTCTCACTCGGTTTTTGAATTTGAACAGACGGACTACGGTTTCCGACGGCAAAAGGGTACGTCAGGGGACGGAGTGACAACACCCGTTCGTCAACTTTACCTTTACGTTTCTGAAAAGAAAGGTGACTTAGGAACGAATGGTGTCTCCGATATGACTAAAAACAAGAGATCGTTTAACACGGGTAGACGAGATGGAAAGGACGACTCCGTGTCGGTCCGACGGTCGAAGAGAGAAGAATCGAGGAGTAAGGTAAGTCTAGTCCAATCAAGTCAAGTATTACCTTCGGTCACTGAATAATACGTGGGTGATCTACATCCAGTAACGTCGCCTGTGCCCTCGACGTCTCAACACATTCCTCAAAGATCCGA
The DNA here is from genome assembly GCA_006410555.1 of Capra ibex. Taxonomy (NCBI): domain Eukaryota; kingdom Metazoa; phylum Chordata; class Mammalia; order Artiodactyla; family Bovidae; genus Capra; species Capra ibex. The sequence continues at coordinate 24,540,863 of SJYO01038709.1, forward strand.
CCTTCCCCTCGTCTCTAGACGACGTACAATGTACCACAATATTGACAGTGTCTTCGTCCCCCTCCTAGACTCTACTTTGGACTTTTTATTCGGGGAGGCAAACAATTTGGACGTCCGGTCGGGATGGGGGAAGGGCCCGGGAGATGGGGTCCCAAGTCCATGGACGACCACGAACCGATTCACCCCCACTATCCTCAACGGTTGGAGGGTCTAACCCCCAACCTCGAGCCAACCCCCAACGAATGAGGAGAGACTTGTAACCTCATAAGTATACTCGAGTGAAGGGACTCGGTACTCTACCTTCGGTCTTTGTTGGTGTCGAAAAGGATTTTCTGTCCCACGAAACAGAGATCCTACTGTGCTCCGGGTGGAGTACACAGAACTACAGGGGTAACACATCATAAGGACCGGAGTACCCTTAGTAATATAATACATTGTTCTGTGTGTCGTGTGTTTCCCCAACCTTATATTTTCTGAAAGTCAAAGAGAGAAACCAAGTGATTCCCTTAAACAAGGTGACGTAGACGTACGGTCTAATCAGTTTTACCCCGGTTTAACCACCGGAGAAGAATATAATAAAAGATTTTAATCAGGACAACCACCTGTGTCAACCCGTATAAACAAAACCCATGACTCCTGTTCTTCCTCGGTCCTTACACGTCCATCACCGACGGTATCTCTTCGACGATCACTGGGAATCTATCAACCCTTCCTATTAAACTAAAAATTATTTACATTCATGGACAAGTCTCAACTGTTCAGAAGTCACATCTCAACTTTTAACTATTTTTTTTTCTTACTCAGTGACTTCTGTAAATGGATACATACAGATGTAAATGGATGACTTTCTAACATACGTACGGACGAGTCAGTACAGGCTAAGAAACATCTTAGCCTTAGGTACCCGACATCGGGCGGTCCGAGGATACAGGTACCATAAAGGGTCCGTTCTTATGGTCTTCCACAACGGTAAAGGATGAGGTCCCCTAGAAGGATTGGGTCCCAAGTTTGGGCACAGAGAACGTAGAGGACGTACCGTCCACCTAAGAAATGGAGACAAGGTGGACCCTTCGGGTGACTTTCTAATGGAATTATGTTTCCTACACCACTCCAGTATACTAGGGAATTTATAATTCAGGTTGTAAGCCAACTACAAACAATTGAACTAAAACTCTTATATTTCAAACATAAACCCCTTTACTTGTATCATGACCTCCCTGGGTCATGTAAGAATCAGAGAACTACCCAAATGTCCCTCGAAAGTCTCCGTCTCCTTTAGATGGTCACACGAGGCCTAGATCGGTAGGAGTGGTCTACATAGTTGAAGTTTACAGGACACCAGTCAAAGTCAACTCAGGATCACGAATTAAAGAAGGACGAGTGAAGAAAACGAGGGAGATCTCTGAATGACATAATATAAATTTTTCAGCAAACACGGAAATTTCGAGTATATTGTACTCGTAATACAGAAATTTCTCTTTTAATACGTTTACGTTTCAATACTACGTAAAATATCAGTACGGCTGAAAAATATAAAGAGGGTTCTATACAATTTTATAGGGTAAATTATCTGTGGTAATAATATGTTGTAAAGAACTCATTGTTGTCATATGAATTACATTGATTACTGATCTTTAATATAGGTACTAAGTCCCTCCTCCCCTCACTTAGTCATAAGAGACTACTAGAAACTTAAACGAAAAGGACTGAAAAACCATTGTAATTTATCTACGTCAAAGAAACCTGTAAATTTAAAAAAATTTTATTAAGTAGACCGAGATTTTTAAGTATTCTGATTGGTGTAAAAAATGTAATGTAAAACTATAAGAACTTCGGGTTTCGTCCTGTCTCAGGACCGTTATTAACACCAGTGTAAAGGAAGGAACGGTTATTAACACCAGTCATCTTTGGACCACAGTGGTGGGACGTCGCGGTGTCCTTCTTCGACTGTTGACGGTCACTGTGTCGATCCCTGGAGGGATTCTCCTTCGGTCCCCCTCTAAAGATTACGTCATATGTCGGACCCACGGAGTCATGGAAGAGAATGGATAACGGTGGGGGTTGTATAAACCCTCCTCTTTTTTACCGTCTGCCTGGTTCTCCACTTCAACCGGTGTCAGGGTTCTTTCCGTGTACTCTTTCGAAAGATAATACATCTTCGTCTCCCGAACTGTCTTAGGGTTCTCTATATATACATTTTGGGGACACAATTTAGGGTAGACCTGAGGATTTTTCTACTCTAAGAAAACACGCAAAGTCCTAAGATTTCTCTTCCGTTGAAGGAGGTACTTTGTCAGGTCACACTGACGGGGTGATCCGTCGAACCGGTAGGACGACCGGGACCGATCGGACGGTCCGTCCTCGTACAGTGAGGGAGGAATGAAGTACACATACTTGTGCCTGACCGTCTACCTCCGGACAGCCTGAAAGGACATCGTACTTCCAACCTTCTCCGAGGTCCCCGAGATCGTCCACAAAGAAAGTGACTTCCCTGTACCTAAACTTACATTTGACAAGAATGGATCTTAAGGACGGAACCCAATAATAAAAAAACAGGTATTCTCCTGAAACAATGTTAGTTAAGAATCACCAACCCTGTTGGTTTGATCACATACACACACACACGTGCGTGCGTACGAATTATCGAGTCAGCACAGGCTGAGAACACTGGGGTATCTGACATCGGACGGTCTGAGGAGACAGATACCCTAAGAGGTCCGTTCTTGTGACCTCACCCATCGGTAAGGGAAAAGGTCCCCTAGAAGGACTGGGTCCCTAGTTTGAACCCAGAGAACGTAACGTCCGTCTAAGAAATGGTAGACTCGGTGGTCCCTTCGGTAATTCCTATTCGTTTTTTTGAATTTCGTATAAATTAAAACACCTCAGTAAATATCGGTAGAGACTTGAGAACCACAATCTTTGTCGTCTCGTAGACTCTCAGATTACTAGTAAACTTGTTTACTCGGTAGGGTTCTACGTCGTCGGCTCCATCTCAAACGAAAATCAGAGTGGTGCACCGAAACTAACTGGATTGTTAAAACGAAAAAAAATTTTTTGGAGAACATACGTCACTTCTCCCAACTCTTAATCTACTAAAGATTCCCAAAAGATCGATCTCGATCTTTTAATACACTAATAAACTGGGGTTTCACTGGTAGGGTGACTTTAGTAAACTGGACTCATATTCCATGTTCGTCTCCACCTGAGTTGGAGTTTTTATTACTTCGAATTCGAAATCCCAAGAAAAGAAACGTCCCCGGGGTAAGGTTCCGGGACCCGGATTAAAATAGAATTAATAAACTGTAAAAAAACAGAATGTCTCCAAGAGAATTTATTATTCGAAGTCCGGAGGGTTTTGGACCCAGGTTTAGACCCAATGATCGTTTAGTCTCCACTTATAGCTCCATTAACTTCCGAAAAGAGTCTTAGTAAAGGTTTACTCTACTACTTATCATTTGGTGACACTTCCTCGTAATTCTATGTAAGAAATTTTTTCTCAGACAGGGGAGACACATTTAAACAACCTTAGATCAGTCAACACTTACCTGTCAGTTATATATACAAAAATGTTCAGAGAGCCTTAATCTTCGTAGCCTGATAAACTTTCCGTCTACACAAAATCCTAGATAATCTGACAGTTACATTCTTCTATAAACCCTGGACACCGACTAAGTACGACTATATACCTTCTTTGGACGTGTTATAACATTTCGTTAATAGAAGGTTATTTTTAAAAAAATTTTTTCTTCTATAAACCCTTCTACGAAACATTTTTATTCACATATGAAAAAGTAGTTTATAAAAAATTGTGGATTTTGTACGTCCTACCACCTTGTTACCTTTTGGTTTCTGTCTTTGAATAGGTCCGTGTTAAGGTTTGGAAACACTTATATGTGTTAATTGGGTATTTTTTACCTTAGAACTCATATGTCATAGGTCTTTCTGACATAACAACCTTTTTAGTCTGTACCACCTCACCTTGTCAAGAGCCGTAAATATGTGATCTACCGTGACACCCACGTCTCCTTTCGAGATTTAACTAAGAAAACAATGAATTTAGACAACGTTTTTACTACATCAACTCTTTTGTTGTCACACAATATTTTGGACATTAAAACCTCCCTCTACATCTTACGTAAGAATTAAACTCTAAGTCGCACACAGGAGAAAACCAATCCGACAAATCTAATAATATATCTCAACCTCCGTATACAGGGGACAACCTTCTTTGGTTAGTACGGACTTAAAAGATTATTAGTGGATGTCAAGAAGGACGGTAGGGGATACCAGGAAAAGGATTTTTACTTCCATGGTCAATCACCACACAAAGTACAATGTCAATCCTTACTATCCCAGACGATATTAAGACTGCTTAAGGTTATAAATTTGAACGGAAAAATAATGGTTCCGAAGAGAAATTAACGGTGTTTTTATCGTTATCCTCTCAGAGTGGTCAGTGAAGGTATGGGCGTCAGACTGGCGGAGGAAAGTGATTCAGTCACTCTTTATAGACTACCGTAAGAGAAACAATCATACAGAAGACACTCGTCAAAGACAGTCCCACCTTGTTATGAGAAAACCCCTAATACGAACTCCTCCAAGGTGTGTTTCCGACAATCCTTCAGATTCCTTTACACCTTCAACTTTTACAAAAGTTTAGTCTCAATCTTTGTCGGGGAATCGGAAAACTAGTTAGTCAGGTTTTTTTTTTTTTTCTTTTTTTTGGATAGGGAGGTACAATTCTCCATCCGACGGAACCTACTGTGTAACCACGTGTAAAAGTCAATCTCTCCATACATGATTTAGACAAGAGAAGGAAGATAATCTTGAAACCGTTACCTTTTCCTTTAGATAAGAATACGTTCTGAGGAAAGTCCGAGATTACCTTTGTGGATACCCTACCAGTTGAAACCCCTTCTCCATCTTTACTCTAAGGTACCCAACAAACCAACGAAACGGAAGAAAACGAAATTCTTTCTAGGTCTGTAGTAGAAACGGTAAACACCACACGTTTGTGACCACTAACCCTAGATAACTCAGTTGCACAGTAGATGAAGTCTCCCGTGTGAACGAGGAGTCTCCACCATATCGGAGTGTTTACTCATGGATTGTCGAGGGTCCGATAATGTTTATACAGAGGTGGACAGAGAAGTAGAGAGGAAGGAGTGTCTACTATTTACTTAATTGTTCCAGTTGGCATAAATGGTGAATGGTGAGGGAAACCGTCACCACCAAAATTTTCAACACAATCAAACTAAACCCAAAATAAATAATTACAAACGTCATAGTGTAAAGTCATGTTGACGTCAGAAAAGAACCCCTCATTATGTCCGTTGACCCTCCCCAACGACCACTCTTCTTTACAAAAACAAAAACTAGATCCATCACTTCATAGTACCGGACCTCGATTCAATCTCCTTTCTCTCTCCCGAATTTTACACCCGAGTCCTCCTTCTCTGTCATCTACCCCTTCCATTTCCGTTTTGTTGACCCTCAGTCAGGATAAACCTTTCCTTAAATTAATCACTCACAACTGATTTCTATCCTCTTTCGATGTAATATCCAATTTTATACCTTACCCATCGTATTTCAAAGTTCGAACTTAAAAGTATAGTAACCTTTTTAGTTCCTTCTTGTTTTTTATAAGACTTTACCCCTACACTATTGCTTTCTATTTACAAATGAATAAACTGTGTGAGTCAGAGAGAGAGAGAAAGAAAGAAAACTTGGTTACCGCTAATAACTCACTCAAGACACCAAAAACATTTGTACTAACTTTGGATGGGAGAGTCCTAAAACGACACAAAACAAACTTTCTCAAATTTTATCAGATGTTTCTAGAGGTACAAGTAGAACTTTTGTATTGTTTGGAAAGTTTTGTAGGTATTAGTCCCGTTTTTTTTTATAACTACAAAGTAGACGGAAACAAAACAATATCTCTTGAAATGGAGCTAAGGTACGTTCCGGGGTGGAGGAGGTTTTTATCTTTCCTTTAAAGGTGGAATATGGCCGAAGCCAAGACTTCTCCTAAGAGAAGCGAGGACGTATCCGTAATACGGGTGTGGAGGAGTCTCCTTGAAGTTCTTCAAGTACCTTAAACTGTCCACGAACTCCCTTGACAATAAAATTAGACTAAAAAGGGTTCACATACACCCCAAACATTATAACAGGAGTACTGTTTTGTCTACCGTGAATTAAATAGACTAAAGTTCAGGTCCCTGTACAACAATATTGTAATTACTGCTACTAATTATACATTCATGATTGTCTAAGAATGTAGTCACCGATAAAATAAATGAAAAAAGGGGTCCAAAAAAGTCTTTTTAAATGTATTTTGTAACACATTCTATACGTTGTATTACTAACCTATATACATACATAACTTTTTACTAGTGGTGTTATTCTAATCAAGTGTAGGTAATGGAGTGTCAAACTTAAAAAAAAGAGCACTACTCTTAAAAATTCGAGATGAGAGAATGAAAGTTTATATGTAATAATGAATGACAGTAGTAGTACGACATACAATACAGGGGTCTTGAATAAATAGAATATCCTCTTTCAATCAAGGAACACTAGTGAAAGTGAGTTAATAGGGTAGGTGAGGGGCGAGGCGACGGAGACCGTCAGTGGTCAGACTAGGGACAAAGATACTCAAACAAAAAAATCTAAGATGTATATTCACTCTAGTACATCATAAACAGAAAGAGAACTGAATAAAATGAATCGTATTACGGGAGTTCCAAGTAGGTACGATAACGTTTACCGTCCTAAAGGAAGAAAAACTACTAACTTATTATAAGGTGACACACACACACATGTACGTGCACGTAACACAGGAGTCAAAACGGACTGAGAAACGCTGGGGTACGTGACATCGTAAGGTCAGAGGAGACAGGTATCCTAAAGGATCCGTTCTTGACCTCACCCAACGGTAAAGGTCGAGGTCCCCTAAAAGGACTGGGTTCCTAACTTTGAACACAGAGAATGTAGAGGACATAATCGTCCGTCTAAGAAACGGTGACACGGTGGACCCTTCGGGGTACATACACACTGTATATATATATACACACACACTGTATATATATATATACACACACTGTATATATATATATACATAAAAAAATGTGAAATAGATATGTGGACAATCACCTGTGCACAACAAAGGGACACAATCGATAACGTTTATTATGACGTAACTTGTACCCCCACGTCTATAGAAAACCCCTGTCACTAAAACAAAGGAAACACATATATATATATAGGTTTTCATCTTAATGACACAGTATACCATCAAGACAAAAATTAAAAAACTCCAGGGAGGTACGATGACAAAAGGTGTCACCGACATGGTTAAATGTAAGGGTAGTTGTCACGTGTTCCCAAGAGACAAGGGGTGTAGAAGTGTGACTCACCAATAAAATTATACAGTAGACCTTCGGGGGTTTCGACATAATAGAGGTTAGATATAACCGAAAAGTACATACACACACATACATTTATTTATATATATATATATATATACGAAAAGGTATATATAGATAGAGGAGATCTACTAGGGATCCTTTACCACATCTTATTCCCAGTAGTCTGAAAAAGAATTTTCCAGTCTATGTTTATAAAAGACGAAACGCCTGGTATGCCGGAGATAGTGTCAACGAATCGAGACAGTAACATCGTACTTTTGTCGGTATCTATTAAGTATTTGTTTACACACTGATGTAAGGTTATTTTGACAAATACCTGTGACTCTTGGGATACTTGTCATACTTTTCCGTTTTTCTATCCTGTTACTTTCTACTTGAGGGGTCCAGCCCTCCACGAGTTATACGATGACCTCTAGTCACCTCTTTATTGAGGTCCTTTTTACTTCCCTACCTCGGTTTCGTTTTTGTTGTCGGTCAACACTTACCCTGACCACTACCTTCGTCCCAGGCTACGACATTTCTCGTTATAACGTATCCTTGGACCTTACAATTCAGGTACTTAGTTCCGTTTAACCTTCACCAGTTTGTCTTCTACTGTTCTCACTTGTAGCTGTAAAATCCTTAGTCACTTGATTTTACCTGACCTTACCCATTTAAATTGAGTCTACTGGTAATATAGATGATGATACCCGTCCTTAGGGAATCTTCTTTATCTCATCGGTAGTATCAGTTGTTTTCTCAGGTTTTACGTTATGAACCTACGTTAGAGTTTTTGCTGTCTTACTAGAGACAAGCAAAGGTTCCGTTTGGAAAGTTATAGTGTCATTAGGTTCAGATACGGGGTTGGTCATTGCGACTTCTTCGACTTCAACTTGCCAAGACACTTCTGTATGTTCTGAAAGATCTTGATTGTCCGTTTTTCTACAGGAAAAGTAATATCCTCTGGTCTTACGTTTTCATCCTTCAGTTTTTTGTGGGCCCCCTTGTCCGTCTAAACCGGAACCTCATGTCTTATTTCGTCCCGTTTCCGATTATCTCAAGACGGTTCTCTTACGTGACCAGTATCGTTTGTGGGAGAAGGTTGTTGTGTTCTCTTCTGAGATGTGTACCTGTAGTGGTCTACCAGCTGTGGTTTTAGTCTAGCTAATATAGGAAACGTCGGTTTCTACCTCTTCGAGATATATCAGTCGTTTTTGTTCTGACCCTCGACTGACACCGAGTCTAGTATTTGAGGAATAACGGTTTAAGTCTGACTGTAACTTCTTTCACCTCTTTTGGTGATCTGGTAAGTCTATACGGGATTTAATTTAGGGAATACTGATATGTCACCTTCACTCTTTATCTAAATTCCCTGATCTAGACTATCTGTGTCACGGACTACTTGATACCTACCTCCAAGTACTGTGACATGTCCTCTATCCTTAGTTCTGGTAGGGGCTCTTTTTCTTTACGTTTTTTCGTTTTACCGACGGACTCCTCCGGAATGTTTATCGACTCTTTTCTTCCCTTCACTTTTCGTTTCCTATTTTCCTTTCTATGTGGGCAAACTTACGTCTCAAAGTTTCTTATCGTTCTCTATTCTTTCGGAAGGAGTCGTTAGTTACGTTTTTTATCTACTTTTGCTATCTTACCCTTTCTGATATCTAGAGAAGTTCTTTTAATCTCTATGGTTCCCTTTTAAAGTACGTTTCTACCCGTGTTATTTCCTATCTTTACCATCCCTGGATTGTTCTTCGTCTTCTATAATTCTTCTCCACCGTTCTTTTGTGTCTTCTTGACATGTTTTTTCTAGAAGTGTTGGGTCTATTAGTACTACCACATTAGTGAGTGGATCTCGGTCTGTAGGACCTTACACTTCAGTTCACCCGGAATCCTTCCTAGTGATGCTTGTTTCGATCACCTCCACTACCTTAAGGTCACCTCGATAAAGTTTAGGACTTTCTACTACGACACTTTCACGACGTGAGTTATACGGTCGTTTAAACCTTTTGAGTCGTCACCGGTGTCCTGACCTTTTCCAGTCAAAAGTAAGGTTAGGGTTTCTTTCCGTTACGGTTTCTTACGAGTTTGATGGTGTGTTAACGTGAGTAGAGTGTGCGATCATTTCATTACGAATTTTAAGAGGTTCGGTCCGAAGTCGTTATGCACTTGGCACTTGAAAGTCTACAAACTCGACCAAAATCTTTTCCGTCTCCTTGGTCTCTAGTTTAACGGTTGTAAGCGACCTAGTACCTTTTTCGTTCTCTCAAGGTCTTTTTGTAGATAAAGACAAAATAACTGATACGGTTTCGGAAACTGACACACCTAGTGTTATTTGACACCTTTTAAAAAGTTCTCTACCCTTATGGTCTGGACTGGACTGGACGGAGAACTCTTTGGATATACGTCCAGTTCTTCGTTGTCAATCTTGACCTGTACCTTGTTGTCTGACCAAGGTTTATCCTTTTCCTCATGCAGTTCCGACATATAACAGTGGGACGAATAAATTGAATATACGTCTCATGTAGTACTCTTTGCGACACGACCTTCTTCGTGTTCGTCCTTAGTTCTAACGGGCCTCTTTATAGTTATTGGAGTCTATACGTCTACTGTGGTGGGAATACACTTCCCACTTCTTCTTGATTTCTCGGAGAACTACTTTCACTTTCTCCTCTCACTTTTTTAACCGAATTTTGAGTTGTAAGTCTTTTGATTCTAGTACCGTAGACCAAGGTAGTGAAGTACCCTTTATCTACCCCTTTGTCATCTTTGTCACAGTCTGAAATAAAAAGACCCGAGGTCTTAGTGACGTCCACCACTAACGTCGGTACTTTAATTTTCTAAGAATCAGGAACCTTCCTTTCAATACTGGTTGGATCTGTCGTATAATTTTTCGTCTCTGTAATGAAACGGTTGTTTCCAGGTAAATCAGTTTCGATACCAAAAAGATCATCAGTACATACCTACACTCTTGACCTGATATTTATTTCGACTCGTGGCTTCTTAACTACGAAAAGTTGACACCACAATCTCTTCTGAGAACTCTCAGGGAACCTAACGTTCCTCTAGGTTGGCCAGGTAGGATTTCCTCTAGTCAGGACCCACAAGTAACCTTCCTGACTACAACTTCGACCTTGAGGTTATGAAACTGGTGGATTACACTTCTCAACTGAGTAACCTTTTCTGGGACTACGACCCTTTCTAACTCCCGTCCTCCTCAACCCCTGCTGTCTCCTAGTCTACCAACCTACCGTAGTGGTTGAGTTACCTGTACCCAAACCCACTTGAGGCCCTCAACCACTACCTGTCCCTCCGGACCGCACGACGCCAAGTACCCCAGTATTCCTCAGCCTGTGTTGACTCACTAGACTTGACTTGACTACCTGTGACTGTAAACTTATAGTATATCAAAAATGTATAGTCTTTCATAATAAGAAACTCACAAAAGTTGGTAAATTTTTGGATTTTTGGTAGAATCGAGTGTCCGGTATATCTTTGTCCACTGACCGACATAAACCGGGTATCCGACATCACCGAAGGTACTAAATATTGACAAAACATCTTACAATTAACTGAAATTAAACTCTCTGAACCAACTCAAGTGATTGGTGCATAACGAATACATCACCTTATACTAAAGTTTTCTTCCTGAAAGTTTTAACAAGGATTATATACACTCCTTTTTACACGGGGACTCAGTTCACATATTACACCATCATGAGTACCGATGAAAAACGAAGACATCCTTTACCTCGGGACCTCTTTCTTCAACACCATCCTTCTCCTTCTCCCAACCCTTTTACAACGTCTCCGAACTTATCCTACGTCTGATTTGTGACTTCAGGATACACTCCCCTTTTTTCTATTTCTCTTGTACCTCATTCTCGTCCTCTTCCTTTTGTTGTTCCGTAGCGGGACTTAAACTAGTTTAAGTCACCGTACTCTACGGTAACATCTTATAGAACTCCACCTCCCTTGTCAAAACCATAGTGTCATTTGTACCATTTTTACGCAATTCTTAACACATCACAGCCTTTCCGATGTAAACGGAACTGTACTACAGGAAACAGAAAATTCTTCATTGGAAAATAAACATTCCTGAACCCTCAAAACAAAAATTCAAAGTCTCAACTATGACGAGTTTCACACCAGGGGTGTGAAACACCAGACACAGAGTGGGGTCTGGATGACTCCGGGTCAGAGACCCCCACCCCGGACCGAGACACAAAATTGTACTGTAGGTCCCCAAAGACCACTACCCGTGGTCCCAAACTCTTGGTGATTAAAGCCTAGTGTAATCTCCCTGTGGTTGAGTATGAGGTAGGAGGGAACATCTATCGCCATAAATACCACTTCAACGTCCCGTCCTGAAAACTACCTAACAACAACAAGTGAGCAATTCAGTACAGACTGACAAACACTAGGGTACCTGACGTCGTACGGTCTGAGGGGACGAAAAGTCAGAGGACCTCAAACAAGTTTAAGTACAGGTGACTCAACCACTATGACAGATTGGTTGAGTAGGAGCCAACAGGGGAAGAGAACGGGAGTTAGAAAGGGTCGTAGTCCCAGAAAAGGTTACTCAGTCGAGAAACGTAGTCCACCGGTTTCATAACCTCAAAGTCGAAGTCGTAGTAAGAAAGGTTACTTACAAGTCCAAACTAAAGGAAATCTTAACTGACCAAACTAGAGGAACGTCAGGTTCCCTGAAAGTTCTCAGAAGAGGTCGTGGTGTCAAACTTTCGTAGTCAAGAAGTAACGAGTCGGAAGAAATACCAGGGTCGACAGTATAGACATGTACTGATGACCTTTTTGGTATCGAAACTACCTATGAAAAGTGATTGACGACAAAAATTCCCGTTGGTGGGCTTCCTCCACCCGTCCTTCTTACAGGGATAACATTTTCCTCTCCCTTAAAAAGAATATTTATGTGTCCTACTTTGTGCTAGGTCCCACAACGAAGACCTTAGGTCACCCTTGTCACAAGGAACACTCATCAACGGAATCACAGAAAAAGACAGACGTGGTGTAGTTGAACAGGTGCCTCGTGACTGATATCTGTCGTAAGGTACAAGAACAGTACGACAACACCGACCTCTTGCCACCAGGTCCGTACTTATCGAGATTAAAGGAAAGAAAGACAGGTAACGAGTAAGACACGGTCCTTATGCGAAGAAGAGAGTTCGAGGAGGGTGTGTCACTGGAACAAAGGTATCTTTGACCGTGTAAGTCGACCTCTGAATGTGTACTCAAACTTATTGGGTTCCAAAAGTTTGGCACTCTTGGAATCCTTCTACTAGAGTGTTTCGTATGTTTCTTTTCAAAGAATTACGTTTATTTATTTGACATTTAACTCTACACGTTGTGTGTTCTGTATATAACTACTATATATAACGATAATTTTAACATGAACACAAGTAACAACTAACTCCAATTGTCAGTAGATACCACTCAGTGACCTCTCTCTATCAAAGTCTAGTTTCGTATACTCCAAAAATAAAACTACCTTACTTCTGAAAATAACAGACCCATTTTTAAGTGACACCACGGACGACCCATCTAACAGGTCCGACTGAACCCTCTTGGTCTTTTTATAGAAAGAGTAACGTGTACCGACTTAATCAATAAAACAAGAGACACACGAGTATTATGAGACGACTAGTATGAAGATTATAATAATGATCATTTTTCATCAAACACCAATGTCACACGATTGATGTTATGAACTAGAGTAAATTAGGAGTTTTGTTGGAGTATTTCATCTATTATCATAACATGGGTAAGAAGTGTACTTCTTTGACTCCGAGTCTCTCAGATAAGTTAAATAGGTTAGAGTGTGTCGATTAAAAATCAACTCCATCCTAAACTTGGGTCCCTTTAGTTGAGGACCTCAAGTGGAAAAAACGGGGTCTTAGACATGTATAGTACCACACACCGTCAATGTATATATCTGGGTCTCGAGGAACTCCGTCCTGACCGAAATAACGAAAAGAATCTCAATCTTGTCACGACCGACACATGAACCCTAAGTTATTTATAAAAGAGGTATTCTCTTCTTCTTACTATTTATTCACTCATTTATTTTACTTGTAAGTGGGAAAATCAAGAATTACGACCCATCTTCTCTACCTACCGAAGGATGGTCTTTCTGACAATAGGGTCTGAAAACGATAAGTATTAGTATATCGTAGATTTCTAAGTGTTAAATTAGAATTAGAGACTGAACAAAGTCTATAACAGGTAGACAACAGAGGTAGTCAGTAAATAAAAGGTGAAAGGGTAATCATTATTATTCGGAAGTACAGAAAAGATTGGTATTCTGATATCGATATCGATAGAAATTCCAAAAATAATACATACATCGGGACCCACTCGGTCAGTAAATGGGAGTCACACGGTCTGCGACTATAACCCCGAACCCTAGTTTTGTCTGTGTCTCGGGACGGGAGTATCTTAAATGTAAAATCGATCCCCTCCATCTATTATTTGTTATTTCTATTATGAGTGCAACCTTTTCTGAGACTACGACCCTCCCTAACTCCCGTCCTCCTCTTCCCCTGCTGACTCCTACTCTACCGACCTACCGTAGTGCCTGAGTTACCTGTACCCAGACTCACTTGAGGTCCTCTACCACTACCTGTCCCTCCGGACCACACAACGCTAAGTACCCCAGTGTTTCTCAGCCTGTACTGACTCGCTGACTTGACTTGACTTTCTATTATGCATTCATGTAAGAGATCACATACCTTCCATAATTTCACGGTGTTTTGTTAATTCTTCCATCAATACTTCTCTTATTTACCCTTGAATCTTACACTCCGAACTCCTCGTTGGACCCAAAGTTAAAAATTTCATCAAAGTTAACCTCCAATTGACGAAATGTTATAACACAACCGAAGACGGTATGTTGTTTCACTTAGTCGATGTTCATGCGTATACACGAGAAGGAGGTCCTACGGGGGGTGGGGAGGTCCAACAGTGTTTCGTCGGCCACAAAACACTGTTGGACACAATATGTCTTCGAAGGGTGACCGATAGACAAAATGTGTGTCATCACACATATATACAGTCACGATGAGAGACTTAAACAGGGTGGGAGAGGAAGGCGATATAGGTTTCAGACAAGAGACACAGACACAGAGATAAGGACGAGACTTTTATCCAAGTGGGCATGGTAAAAAGATCTAAGGCATATATACGTAATTATATATTTTAAAAAGAGAAAGACTGAAATGAGAAATATTGTCCGAGACCCAAATAAGTGGAGTAATCTTGACTGAGTTTAGACAAGGAAAAATACCGACTCATTATAAGGTAACATAATTATATATACATGGTGTTGAAGAAATGGGTAATTAGACGGTCACCTGCAGATGGTCTTTCTGTTTGTTGGGTTAGTATTTCACCCTCCTTCTGAATTCGTCTGAAAAGAGGTTTCGGTATGTCTATCGCTTGTTTGTGTACTTTTCTACGAGTGGTAGTGAGTAATAATCTCTTTACGTTTACTTTTAATGTCACTCCATAGTGAAGTGTGGTCAGTCCTACCGGTAGTAGTTTTTTAGATGTTTGTCATTTGCGACGAAAGTTAAAATTTGTCACACCAAACCTATCTGAAATGACTCCTCTCCTTTGGACATGATCCGTCTTCCTTGTCAGTCACATTTCTACGACTCGTTCCTCGTCCCAACCCTACACGTTTCTTATCCGTCCTTCGACTGTTCCTATCTTTTCTACTCATTGTCCGTCCCGTCTGTCTAATTCTCTTCATTACCCGTTAGTCTAGTGTATCCCGGAAGGTCTGGTAACATTCCTAAGAAAACTGAAGTCCACTATTCCCCTGAGTAACCCTCTAAACTTGTCTCTTCACTGAACTAGACTAAATACATAATTTCCTACATAATACATAATTTCCTGAGGTCTACGTCACAACTCGAATCTCACATCTTCCCGTTACCACCTTCATTTCTGGTCAATTTTGTTCTGATATCATCAGGATTCTCTTTTCAATACTACCGAGGTAGTCCCACTCACGGTACTTTTACCACTCTTTATCGTCTAAGACCTTTATAAAAACTTCCAACTTGGTCATCCCAAAGGACCGTCTAACCTATGTTGTCCTCTATTTTTACTGAGGGTTCTAAAGAGGTCGACCTTTCTACCTCAACGATAGATGACTCTACTCTTTCTGACATCAATCTCATCCAAACACAGTTCTCTTCTTAAGTTCTGTTACTAATATCCATTGAGACCCGACACACCTCTTTTCCAATTCTGTACCGACGACCTGAATCCTTAAATAGTAAACAAAACTCTGGTTGTGTAATTTTTTTTTTGTCACTTCCTATGTTCAGATATGTTACGATTTAACCCACAGTGTCCATTATGAACCATGTCCTCCGTACTCATCCACTAGTCGACCCATCCGTCGGTACCAGTGCCTCTCGAGATGACTAACTCCGGGTTTACCTACCCGTCCTAAGACCTGTCCGTATTCTTTCCTACTCTCACATGGGACCCCCTCCCCCACCGTGTTTCGTTTCCCGATCTATATCGAGTCACACCCCGCGATTCACTCCCCGCGAGTCACACCCCGCGATTAACTTCACTGACACACTAAACTCATCTCTCACACAATATCCGTCAGCACTGTTTATCCCCACACACACACACACACACACACACACACACACACACACACACACAGACTTGGTCTGGTAATTACCGGGTCTTTCGGTCTGACTCATCAGATCCACTATACTAGTCTTCGTACTTTTCCGATTTAAAAAACTCACGACCCACATAACACTATTTCTCACAAATCTTTTGAAACTATTGATCGAATAATCAGTTTCTTTATAGACTTCTATTGGACGTTCACAAAGAGTTTCGTACGAAACCCCCACTAAAGTAGTCTTAGAGAACCCCTCGAATAATTTCTACATCCAAAGACCTCGACGTCCACTTGATGACTTAGGTATAGAGATCCTCACCCTGAGAGCTAAGACATATAAATTGTCCGAGGGGTACACTGAAAGTGTGTACTGTTGCAAACACTTACTAGAACGAACTCATCGGACATCACAAGTCAAGTCAAGTCAGTGAGTCCGTACAGGCTGAGAAACGCTGGGGTACCTGACCTCCTGTGGATGTCTAACATCACATCTATTTCTAAAACGAACTCATCTAACATAAGGACCAACTATTCGACAGATTTTGTGATCTTAATGCAAATTTTTCCGTATAATTTGTACTTTTTAGGTATGAATTGCAGGTGTGAACATTTAAATACATTCAAGATTCTTCGATTTAAACGTTAACACAAGTAAACCGGACTGAAATCTGGAGTAAGTCAACAAAGTTCCTATAAAGTCCGTAGACATTTTCATACCCAGAAAGTACTCCCCCGCCAATGGTTTAGACAAACAATGAAAATTTAGGTTAATACATGGTCTTTTCTACCAGCTTTTCCATATCGACAGGGAAGGGACACGACATGCTCCAGACAGACTTCGGACCCTTTGATCCCTGATTCTTTTGTCGATACCTCCAGACCGACAAAACGGTCCCGACGGGACCCCGATCGGAGGTTTAACGATGAAAGGTAGAGTGAACTCCGGAGTTCGACCCTTAGTACCTCGGTACGAAAAAGTTAGGACGGAGGAACCTGTCTCTTTTTGTGGAAGACGGAGACGTTTAGTCTTTATATATATAAAAAACCAGACAAAGAAATATTTAGTGACACTGGTTTTCCTTTCTTACTAAAACCCGTAACCTCTGACTTTCACTCCTGGAGAGAACACTGTCCCTTCCCTACTTCATGTACCAAATAAAATGAGACAAGGAGGAACCCCATAACTAAAACTAATAGTCTCGGAAGGGTTTCTCAAATCACAAACAGTACTTAGACGGAGGTTACGTCCTCTATATCCTCTACACTCAAACTAGGGACCCAACCCTTCTAGGGGACCTCCTCTTTTACCGTTGGGTGAGGTCATAAGAACAGACTTTTTAGAGTACCTGTCTCCTTGGACCTCCCGATGTCAGACACCCTAACGCTTCTCAACCTCTGTTGACTCACTGATTCGTATCGTGTCGTGGTGGAAAGTGATCGATTATAGGTGTCTGTATGAAGACGACTGTGTGGTATTTAATTAAATAAGGTATTGGTCCGTCAGTTAAACCCCTTGAAATCCAAGATCTTAAACTAGAGTAGTAGTCAGAAGTTCTGATAAGATAAGTGTGTATCTTAAGATTCACGTTTAAGGTTAGATGTACCTAGAATATTGTTGAAAGATGTTTGTAAATAATTCATGAATCTTAAGTTTTTTTTTACAACATAATCTGTTGCTAATTATTCTACGTCAGGAACGGGAGTCTTTTCTCTGAACATTGTCGTTGAATACTATACCCACTATTCACAATACTTTCCAGACAGTATAAATTATATCGTAAACTTTCCCTTTTCCCTTTAAAAGGGAACTTCCCTCAATCCCCCGACGACCCCTTGACCCTCTCACTGAACCGTTCCTCTGCTACACTCCAACCTCCTTTTTATTCCTTACCCGAACTCTTTCACCCGTCACTTCACCCCTCGGACGAAGTCCGTGACCGTTTCGTGTTTGAGAACGGAGGACCGCGTCGTTCCGGGTCCGCGTCACGAAGATCGACTGTACCAACGACACTAATAACAGGTTCGAACACTCGTCTCTTGTCGGTAAATTACGTCTACCAAACTCGTTACACAAATACTGTAAACAAAACCCATGCAAAAGGGTTACACAATGGGACCTGCAAAAGGGGACACAATTGGACCTGTCTACCCACCCACACACACACCCACACCCACACCCACACCCACACACACACCCACACACCCACACACACACCCACACTTGGGTCTGATAATTACCGGGTCTTTCGGTCTAACTTGTCAGATCCACCATACTAGTGTTCGTCCCTTTTACGATTTACAAAAGACTCACGACCCAGATAACACTATTTTTCTCACAAATCTAGAGAAACTTTCTCTTGAAACTTTCTTATTCTCTATAAAATTATTTGACCCTTATACAGAGACGTATATCTAAATCTCGGGATTATTCTTTTACCAACTTGAAAAAGTTGGAGACTCTCAAATACGGTGACAGAATTTTGGTATCACGTGAACCTACCCTCCACCCATTTTCCTCAGTTCTCATATGTGAAAGTCAATATTTTATTTATTCAGTGTCCTTACACTATATATCGTACCACTGAATCAATTATTATGATATCATGTATAAAGTTTCAACAACTCTCTTATCTAGAATTTTCGATAGTAGTGTTCTTTTTTTAAAAACATCGATTCACACCACTACTCACATTTGGTCTGAATTGACACAACCAGTAGAACGTTATATATGTTTATAGTCTAGCAACACAGTATGTGGACTTTGATTATAATATATAGTTATTTTTACCGTATATAAAACGTCCTAAAAAATGTATACATTATACGTTTTCTAATGAATATATTACGATATTGGAAGTAAAAAAGAAGGTAAATCGATACCGTTGTATTCGTTATATGAGGCTAAAAAACGTTTTGATTAGTGTGTGTTTACACGACTACGCCTTTCCTACAAACAATAAAGTATAAAAGAGGCACTACTGTGTTAAAGTCACAAACTTGGGCATCTCTCCTTAAGTCCATTCTCTGTATGATGGGTATCGTTAAAGGAGTCTTGTCACTTGACAGAGAAGTACAACTTTCAATATATTATATTAGAGTAAAAACATCGGAGACTAGATTCTCTCACCGAAAGAAAGAAAAAGAAATTGGTGATTTTCAAGTAAAATGTTTCTGGAGAATTTACCCTTGGGTCTGTATATTTTACCATTTTCTCCTTATCAAAACCAACCGAGTCCTGACCCCCTAAGTCCTGTGGAGGAAAAACTGTGACAGGGGTGAAGGAGACACCAGAGACTCCGTGGAGACACCTTAGGTCACCGAAGTTTTAGTACCAGACCGACGGTGTTTAAGACACATGTCGATCGTTCTGTTCTTATTTTAGACATAAACACTATTATAGTGAATGTTTTATTCTGTTCTTAGGGGCTAATTGTTTAAATTAGAAGTCTCAGATAAAGGGAGACCGACAACTCCGACCACGGTTCCAAGGTCGTGGTTCCGGGTACCCTACCGGAACGACGTCACGTGACTATCCCATCGGTAACGACTCCTTTCGATAACTAAAACTGAATCGTTTAATACCTTGACATCCCGAGATAGGAAACAGAGTTGTACAAATTTTAAAAATAGTTACGACTTCTATGTGAAAACCCTTCTTATCAGTCACCACATGACCAATTGACCGAGAGACTTTTTTTAAATTTTCGAGATAAAACATGGCAAACAGTTAAAGGTACTACATTTATGGGTTTGGTACCGGTTAAAGTTCGTTGGTTGTCAGATTGTTGACTGAAAGGTTTAGAGACTTGTAATTTGATAGTCGGGAATACTCGACCATCCTCGGCGAGTCATGTGTTACTTAGTGCTTATTAAACATATTCATTCAGTCCGAGGTGAATATGTCTATACTTATTACCTGGTCTGGAATTTTATACTTCAGTTTATCCCTACGGATATTTGAGTACGAGGACTTTCAGTTTTTTAGTGGAGACATGTAGATCTCATCCCTACTATACCGATTTGTTTAACGTCGTAAGTATTTTGTCCCACTATCGTCAGTTGATCTTCGAACGACCATTATTGTCGTCGGGACCGACTCATGGAGGACAATAGGAATATTCTGAAAATACTCCAATTCAGAACACAATTAGATCCAGGAATTCTCCGTTTCGGGTTCTACTCCATATTCTCTAAATAATCCCTCTACCACCCACTCCCTTCTGTACCGTCCTCGGTCTTCTCCGGTCCTCGTGATAGTCTGACGTCACACACAGACTGAGGACACTTCCTGTCTCCTTTCTCCTTTTCCCTTCCAGAATCTGGTGTCACTTTCAGAATTTCTTTTAAAACCGTTCCGACTGACCCGCAAGACCTCGGTCTCAGTGGTCACGCTCCTCGAGGGTAGAACCGACGGAATCAGACGGATGGAACGAGTCAGCACGCAACCGTCGTCGGACACCCTTCGTACTGGAACCGTGTTTAGACTCCTATCTAAAGTCTTGTATCGTCAACCTCGGAAGACAGTTGATACAAGGGGTGTCGGTCGTTAGACTCTTCATGTAAAAGTATCGGGGGGTGTTTATAATAAGGGTAAATGGTCGTTCTTAAACCTCCCCGAGTCTCTCTAATTTACTGAGGATTTCTAGTAGGTCGTTCGTTCGCTGTCTTGGTCCTACCTGAGGTCGAGAGAAACCGATGTTTCGGATACAGAAAGGTGGTGGAGACCAAAGACTTACACCATTTTCGCAGTCCTTCGACGAGGGGTCTCGAGTGGACCAGGGTCCTATATAGGTGTCCCAACCTCTAAAGTCAAACCATAGTCAATCTTCTATCACCTCAGGGTGTAAGTTGAGACCAGTGACGAACGGTTTTGGGTTTGTTACGGTTCTTTTCCCGTCTCCTTTACTACTCTTAAGACTCTTCATTTTTTTTTTTTTCTTACCTCGTAATAAATTTATAAAACGGACATCTTTGTTTCTCAATTTCCTTGAGGATATCAATAGAAGTTAATTCATTGTGGAAAGGTCTTTACCCCGTAGAAATGTAAAGTAGACATACAGTCTTCTACACATATTCTGTAGTAGACCCTGTTTATCCACCTTTATTTGAGTCCACTCTTTAAAAAATGGACTATGTCAAGTCCGTCCGACTCTACAAGGACAACAGAGTCAAAGGTCCTACGAAGACCTGTATCTGGTTCAGGAGCGATTTACAAATTCACAAACCTAACCCTTCCCTCTTCTACCTCCTTTCTTTTCCGACCTTACGGTACGGTGAAAAGAAGGAATGTGTGAGTGGATCTTCAGAGTAAAGAGTAGGTGACGGAGTAAGAAGAAGGGAATTTCTGACTGATATGCATCATACTCAAGTGTTCAAGTGTCGACACCAGACACAAACTCGTACTTCATAGAGATTTCCGTTCAACAGACCAAGAAACTCTTTGTTTTGGATGAGTAATTGAAAAAAAGAGGAAAAGATGTCCCATATGACCTCCCTACAAAAATTTTTCTCAAGCACAATTCTTCGGACCTGTTCTTCAGAAATTTTCACTTAAGAGCCTTATACAGTTCCGACTCCTCGACATACAACCTCGGTTTCACCTGCACTTACCGATGGAGAAAGAAAACCAGTTACGACTACTCATATGGAACTTGATGTACCTCTCCGTAAGTCTATTCCACTTGAGTGAACCATATTAAGATCTGAAGCGGAGAGTCGTGAGACGTCAGACACAAAAGGAATGAGGTCCGGAAAAGAAGAAGCGGAACGTTGGTTAAAATGTAACACATAAGTGTGTACACCCGTACTTATTACCTAGACGTACTAAACCGGCGTCCAGGGTAGTGTCTCCGGTCCCGGACCAGAGGAGACAAATACACGACCCAAACGACGACGGGTCGTAGTGCCTACGGTCCGTGTCCGTCCTCCGTCCGGGTCCCAACTTAGTTCAAAGGACCCAAAAGACGACTACGACTTTTACAAAAGTCTTTCTTTAACTCGTCACCAGACTTTCCTTCTTTTGGACCACGGTGTGTGACACGACAGAGTCAATTAACCGTGTCCGGACGTTTCTTCCGGTTCTGGACTTGTTTGTCTTTGGGGTTCCCTTGGGCTATCAACGACCCCAACGTTGAAGGGTATTGTCCCCGGTGGACTCCGGATTTACTCTGAGGTTCCTGTTTAACCGTTGTCACTCGAGGTGTTCAAAAAGGTAAACTTTACTCTACCGTGTACCCACGATAATGACTTTCATGATAATACTGTTACGACAAGTGATTTTTGTACAAGTGTTTTGGAACTAAAATTCACACCTACTCAAGGTACAGAGACGAAAAGTCATACGATAGATCCAACCAGTATTGAAAGGAAGGTTCCTCATTCACAGAAAATTAAAGTACCGACGTTAGTGGTAGACGTCACTAAAACCTCGGGGGTTTTTATTTGAGACTGTGATAAAGGTGACAAAGGGGTAGATAAAGGGTACTTCACTACCCTGGTCTACGGTACTAGAAGTAAAAGACTTACAACTCGAAATTCGGTTGAAAAAGTGAGAGGAGAAAGTGAAAGTAGTTCTCCGAAAAATCAAGGAGAAGTGAAAGACGGTATTCCCACTACAGTAGACGTATAGACTCCAATATCTATAAAGAGGGCCGTTAGAACTAAGGTCGAACACGAAGAAGGTCAGGTCGTAAAGAGTACTACATGAGACGTATAATTTATTCGTCCCACTGTTATATGTCGGAACTGCATGAGGAAAAGGATAAACCTTGGTCAGACAACAAGATTGACAACGAAGGACTGGACGTATATCCAAAGAGTCCTCCGTCCAGTCCACCAGACCATAAGGGTAGAGAGAGTCTTAAAAAGTGTCAAATAACACTAGGTGTGTCAGTTTCCGAAACCGTATCAGTTATTTCGTCTTTATCTACAAAAGACCTTAAGAGAACGAAAAAGCTACTAGGTCACTTACAACCGTTAAACTAGAGACCAAGGAGACGGAAAAGATTTTGGTCGAACTTGTAGACCTTCAAATACCAAGTGCATAACGACTTCGGACAGAACCTCTTAAAACTCGTAATGAAATGATCGTACACTCTACTCACGTTAACACGCCATCAAACTCGTAAGAAACCGTAACGGAAAGAAACCCTAACCTTACTTTTGACTGGAAAAGGTCAGGACACCGGTGACGACTCAAAAGGTTTAAACGACCGTATAACTCACGTCGTGAAAGTGTCGTAGTAGAAAGTCCTAAACTTTATCGAGGTGACTTTAAGGTAGTGGACGTGATCGAAACGAGTATCACTACGAAAGATTCCGGGTGAACTGAAGTGTAAGGTCCTACAGACCGAGATCCACTCACTAGTATGGTAGTACTAATAGACCCAGCACTTCTAGAAAAAACATGTCAAGAAGACACATAAGGACGGTAGAGAAGAATTATAGAAGACGAAGACAATCCAGGGATGGTAAAGACAGGAAAAAACTCGGGTAGAAACGTACTTTACAAGGGAACCATAGAGATCTCTAGAGATCAGAAAAGGTAAGACAACAAAAGGAGACAAAGAAACGTAACTAGTGACTCCTTCCGAAAGAATAGAGAGGAACGATAAGAAACCTTAAGACGTAAGTCTACGAATATAGAAAGGAAAAGAGGAAACGAAAAGTGAAGAGAAGAAAAGTGTCCATAAACATTCCGGAGAGGTCTGTCGGTAAAACGAAAAAACGTAAAGAAAAGGTACCCCTACCAGAACTAGGGACAGACGACATGTTACAGTGTTTGGAGTCTATCGTATGACTTTTCTACTCTGTAATGAAACGGTTGTTTCCAGACAGATCAGTTCCGATACCAAAAAGGTCACCAGTACATACCCACACTCTCAACTTGACACTTCTTTCGACTCGTGGCTTCTTAACTACGAAAACTTGACACCACAACCTCTTCTGAGAACTCTCAGGGAACCTGACGTTCCTCTAGGTTGGTCAGGTAAGATCTCCTCTAGTCGGGACCGACAAGAAACCTTCCTTACTACGATTCCGACTTTGAGGTCATGAAACCGGTGGAGCACACTTCTCAACTGAGTAACCTTTTCTGAGACTACGACCCTCCCTAACCCCCGTCCTCCTTTTCCCCTGCTGGCTCCTACTCTATCGACCTACTGTAGGGGCTTAGCTACCTGTACTCAAATTCACTTGAGGCCCTCTATCACTACCTGTCCCTCCGGAACACACGACACTAAGTACCCCAGGGTTTCTCAACCTGTACTGACTCGTTGACTTGACTTGACTTAAGGTACACGGTCGTACACATAAAGTCTTGGTACCGGATGATAACTTCTTAGATAGATCTTTGATAAAAGTTTCAGACGGACATTTATTATTATGAACACACGGTTAATATATCCAAGTCACGGTTAAGGTAAAGTAAAGTACAGTTTACGAGGACCTCTACAACGATTATAGTCAGAGACACATGTTGTATAATGGACCTAGTCAAAACCAGGAGACTCTTCGTCTAGGGTTCCGTCTTACTGTACACGTTCTCTACATAACTCCCTTTACACATACTTCCTATTTCCTCCCTCGTCCTTATCCACCCCTCTGACTCTACATCCAGACTGGGGACTCTTCCTCTCCCTTCCTCCCTCCTACCCCTACTCTTCTTGGAGTCTGTGTAACGTCGGTCAGAGTGCCCCTCGGGGTCTCGTGTGTGATGCCTGGTCTCTTTAGGGTACAGTCCGTCATTACCGGGTCGAGACCACGGAGGTAGGACGAGGTAGTGACCTACCCTTCTTAGACCCCTCTGACACCGGAGACCCCCTTAGAGACTTTCGACGTCGTGAGGTCACTGGACTTCCACGTCGTCGTCCCCTGACAGACGATTGTCCTGAGGAGAGACGCACCAGAGAGAACTCCCGTCCGGTCCCGTCGTTGGGGGCCCCGACGGTGTGGTGGAGAGGTAAACGTCGCAATCCTTTAACCTTAGCGTGTCATGGTCCTTACTCATCGAGAAGTTTTCGTGACTTAAGTCCACTCCCCGAGTCATTATCCCGTCAATTTAAAGACCTCTGGTCGTTCGAACCGGTCCTTTGAACTGAGGAATTTTCGACTCCCCGGAACTGTACACGGAAGGGAACGGAGTAGAAATTTTACCCTCATGGTTGCCACGGATAAAGTCTCTCAACGACACTTCTAATCTACGCCATTAGACAAAATTCACGAATCGAGATACACCGGGTATCCTCTACGTCAGTCACATGTCAAATGTTATCGATAGCATTAATCCCGAGGTAAAAATTTGTGTCACGTGTGGACATGAAATTATATTTTTTATATATCGTACTTATACATACATACACATATATATATATATATATATATATATATACATACATATATACTTTGTAATTCCCGAAAAGAGGAAAGGTTTTCTCTTTTCGTTCCATCCTATAACAGACCATAGTCGTAGGGTCCATTTTTGACGTAAAAGAATTTCGATGGAAATTATTCCTGTAAGATTCGTCTCTTTCTAATTATAGTCAGACTCCCCAGAAAAACATTCTTGATTATCTAGGATAGTACCTTTATCTACTTTATTTTTTTTCCCTCCCTTACGGTGACTGGACGAGGGGGCGGAGGGGTGTTCAGGGGTCACCGTCTCCCCCTTGAAATACAATTCAATGGTAGTTACAAAAATAAAGGTGTTACTCAGAAAAGATCGAGAAACGATATTATATTAATGAATATAATATTACAGTTATATTAATGAATGTCGGAACACGAAATGAGTCAACTTATTCTTCATAAGAATGTCTCAGTTTTTGGTTTAGTGTCATATCCTCTGTTCTTGACCCCCAGAGAACCCCCCCACTTACATCCCCTGACGTCACGGATATCTGGAAACCGTGGGTAGGAGAGAGACGGGTCCCATAACGGACCACCGACTACCAAGGTCCCTAGGGTGAGATTTCTAGACCTCTTTTACCCCTAGGTGAATCCGTTGAAACTTAGGGGTAAGAGAGGTAATCCGAGAGGGTTGTACCACCCGGTCTCAGGTTCCCAGTTTCCCTCCTCCGACTCCACCTTCATCAGTAAGAAAAAACTAAGGACACTGGGCGACAGGGCATTCGAGTAAAGAGAGTCTAGACCCGGACGCGATTACAGTGAGCAACAGGGTCTCGGAATCGACTTCTTTATGTTTAGATCAGTACAGAAACACAACCAAAGACACCTTTCTGTATCGGTCGAAACGACCGGCGGTCTGTCTAACCCGAGGGATAGAATTTACAGACAGTAAAGGAGGAGGATCAAAGGGGACTCGTTGTGACTTGAATAGGATGTTTTCAATTTTCTTCTTCTTACGTTTAGGTCTCTCGAGTTCGTCCACAAATGTTGACGACTGACATACGTGTGTTTCTACCACCTAAAATTATGTAAGTCCATTCGGTATCCGACGATCGTCAATAGAGTAACAGGTTTCTTGTCTTTCCTACAAAAGAAGGGTTCGCAAAGAAGTAATTAAATGATGTATGATAAAAATTTTTAATTCTTAACCATAAAGAAATGTAAGCATAATGAAGCACTAGTTCAAAACGGGTAAAGATCACTTAAAATATATAAACGTATATTTTCTTTAAGGATGCCCTCTTGTCTCTCTGTTTTCGTCACATTCAGGCAACCTGTGTCACAGAACACTCAGTACGTCCCGTAACTTCCTAGTCCCCTCACGGTCCTTCCGACGTAGACATACTCTTTCCGACTTTCGTCACGTCGAGTCTCGTGGGGGTGGGAAGCTTCACACTCCTTACTTCTTCGCTACAGAGGGATTCTTACGGTAGGTCAACCTTTTCTATCTCCTCTGAAGTGACTAATAATCTCTTTTCCACGACACGTAAGTAGACACACATACATACGAGTGTTTGTGCAATTCATGAATCTGTACTTTTACATCTTTAACTTCCCGTTTATATCCTGTCTTCAATCTTCATGACATTCTTTAGTACTTGTTATCTCTAAAAAGAGATTCCAATTCGACTTAAAGATCCTGACAGGTCACTGACTTGATCCGTTTAAAGGTTTCTCGTCTTTGTGTCCCTTTAAGTTTAAGTCCCGGACCATGTTAACACTCTAAAGAATCGGACTTTTGTTTCACTTACCTCGCAAATCCTCTTACATTTAATTTAGTACCTACCTCCTGTTTCTCCTGAAAGAGAAATCCGACTCTTAAGACCGAGGATTTTTGTTATCACCGGGTTTCGATATATCCTTTGAGTCGAACTACGTCAGTTCTACGCCGACTCTTTACTTCTACACTCGGGCCCCCTCGCACCGTCCCTCCAGAAAGACTGAAACACAGACCTCAACGGACAACGTACTTATGGACCACTGGGTTCGGGAGGTACTCCGGGCGTCGCAGGGACCTCGAGTAAACAAGAAAGTTGTTTCGAGAAAACATAGAGGTTTTGCAAGAAAACTCGCGTCGTCAGTCTCCTGTATAAAAATAACAAATCTTAAGGGTTCGAAGACCCTAGTTATTCTTAAATATCAAGAAACAATAACAAGTACCGTCATGTGTACAAGGACCGGAAAACCGTTTATTTACTTCCTACCCCACTTCCCGTATCTGTTAATGAGTCCGGCTCCTGATTACCTATCGTCACCTCCCCTTTTGTTTAAAGGTAGTCTTTACTCCCTCACCAAAGGAAAATAATAAAACACAAGAAATATTTTCGTAGGTAAGAGGAGCATGAGATCGTCACAGATAACCTTTGTGAAATCACTCAAACACCCCGAAACCCCCTTCGTGTATCCGGTCCGCCCTCTAGGTTCCTCCCATTCAACGAGGCACCTACCTCCGGACTGGGATTAACACCCACCTTATTTCCTGCCGGTATGGCACACTAACCTCCCACTGGAGTTCCGTGGCCTACGAACCTTTCTTGTTGACACTTATAAATCCCACAGAGGACCGGTTTTTAAGGAATTCTACCTTTAGTCTAGTCCGGTATGGACCGAACTTTTTGGGAAGTCACCGAACGCGAGTAGGAATGTTATTCTAGGTTTGTAAAATAACGTCGGTCGTCCCGGAACTCGCTACGGCGAGACATAAAGGTCACAGGAGTGAAGAAAAGAAGGGTGGGACACGAAACCGGGACGACTAACAGTGAGTGAAAGAGTTTGTGTAATTCGAGAAAGACAAGAGGGACGGAGACGTGTATGTCAAGAGAGACGACACTTACCGTTTGGGACCCTGAGTGACATTTACAACGAAGGAGTCTCCCCGAAAGAAAAACTGATAAGATGGATTTTACCTAAAAAAGAATCGGGGTACAAATATAACCCAACCGGTTTTTCAAACAACCGGTTGGGTTATAAAAAGTGATGGGGACCGTGTGAAACATCAATGAAATATATCTATTGACTTGAACCACACACACAACAATTCACACAGAAAAGGAGGATCTTACACTCGAAAGAACTCCCCGTCCCAGAAGCTGTGGGGACAAGTGACAGGATTTTGGTCATGGAACGTGACCCGATTGATGTATAGTATCAAGGACTTACCTTCTCACTCTCAGATCCTAATAAAACCTCTCTCCACAAGATCAAACCTCCAGTCGGGGGAACCAACGAGGAGTGCGAGAAAGACCCGTTTCCGTTTCCTTGATGTATCAACGATAGTGTGGCGGAGGATAAAATTTAGACACGAACCTCGAAATTGATCGTTTATAAAAAGAAAATAAAGGTACACATACATATGTCTATATGTGACCGAAAAGAGTGGTTTTGTATTGGAGAAACTCCCGTTCCTTGAAGAGAAAGAACAAAAACCGAAATCCGAGTAGTGAAAAGTGGAACGGAGCAACTCACCGAGATAAAATAGGTCAAACGGGACGAAACGGACAATTGACTTTCAACTCAAGAGGTAAATCGAGGAGTCTGAGTCTGGAAAAAGGACTTAATATCTAGACCTTTATACTTCCGAAAGTCCTGTAGAGGGGAAACCTACGGGGAATCCGAAAGGTTTTATTGAAAGGGATTTAACTGGAGTAAAAGAAGGGGGTGTGTCAACGTCAACCCCTGGGATAGAACCATTTCCGGTGGTCTGAACAGGGATCCCGGACTCGGTCCCAGATGGAACAGAAACGGGAGAGGGGATGGAACTGGAGAGGGTAGGAGAACTTTAGTATAAAGAATTTGCGGAAGAGAGGTAGGGGTCGAAGTGACAACGTCAAACCGAAAAGTAGAAAAGTGATGAGAGAACTTTCGACGTTTTGACTAGAAGACAAGAATTACGAATGGGAGGTTTCGAAACGGTCTTACTGGAGGGATTTCAGAATAGTACAGTAAGGAACCGAGATCCCGTTTAGGGGTTGGACAATCACAAAGGACATTTAAACCAGTACTCGACTGGGAACGGTTGTAGAAAAGGGAATAAAGGTAGAGTGAGCTTCTTAATAAGAAAACATCTTCAGTGGTAAATAGCTCGTGAATGGTGCACGGTACGCAGTACAATTTACGAAAAGGACATAGTAGGTAACCATCGGGGAGAACTCAATAAACAAATGAAGGGACGGAGGTGTTAACCGAGGACGGTTCATGTTATCTACAAACAACTTATTAAATTACTTTCCAGGATAAAGAGTTCCTTGTAAGACAGATTTCGAACGTCGTTTGTTCATTTATTAACTAATGGAACATGACCCTTTCCCTTGAGACAGAGACTGACATCTCCATAGTCCCTCTCGATCAGGGTTGGGAGTGTTAAGTTCACTGAATCCGTTGAACGAAGTGGACGAACGTAGAGTGAGAAAACAGGTATATTACTAGAGATTCCGGAGAAAGTCTACGACTGTAAGACTTTGAGAAGTTTACATCCAAAATAAAAAAATTTAAAAATTAACCTTCTATTAACGAAATGTTACAACACAACCAAAGACGATACGTTGTAACACTTAGTCAGTAATAATATATGCATAGGGGAGGGTGAACGCGGAGGGAGGGACCAGGGTAGGGTGGGGAGATCCACTAGTGTCTCATGGTCCGACCCGAGGGACACAGTATGTCGTCGAAGGGTGATCGATAGAGAATATGTGTGTCATCACATATATACAGTCACGATGAGAGGGTCAAGCAGAGTGGGAGAGGAAAGGGGCGACACGGGTGTCTAAACAAGAGATGAAGACACAGAGGTAAAGAAGGGACATTTATCCAATTAGTCATGATGAAAAGATCTAAGGTATACATATAAACAAAAAGAGAAAGACTGAATGAAATGAGACGTATGTCCGAGATCGAAGTAGGTGGAGTGATGTTGACTGAGTTTAAGAAAGGAAAAATATCGACTTATAAGGTAACATATATACATAGTGTAAAAGAAATAAGTGGACAACCACCTGTAGCTCCAACGAAGGTACAGGACCGATAACATTTGTCACGACGTTACTTGTGACTCTTTATCAGAAAAACTTAACACCGAAAGAGTCCCATATACGGTTCAACACCCTGACGATCTGGTATACCATCAAAATAAGGATCTAAAATTTCTTTAGATGTATGATAAGAGGTATCACCGACATAGTTAAATGTAAGGGTGGTTGTTACGCTATCCCAAGGGAAAGAGGTGTAGGAGTCCCTTTGATACTTGTTCTACTTTTCTGTTGGGAGTCTTACCCTCTTCTATTAATATTTACTTCGTTGAACTGTTTCCTAATTAGAGATTTTATATACTCGTCGAGTATTTCGAGTTATAGTCTTTTTGTTTATTGGGTTAGTTTTTCACCCACCTTCTGGAATTGTCTGTAAAGAGGTTTCTTCTGTATGTCTACCGGTCATTTGTGTACTTTTCTACCGGTTGTAACGACTAATAATCTCTTTACGTTTAGTTTTGATGTTACTCCATAGTGGACTGTGGTCAGACTTACCGGTAGTAGTTTTTGAGATATATTCGTTATTTACAACCTTTCCTACACCTTTTACATCCAAATCTTTATGTGAACATTTTACAAGGGAAAAGTATAGACACAACTTTACCGTCTCCGTCCTAACGTCACATCCGGAGACCCGAAGTGCAGACACCGGGACGAAGAGAGGGGACGAATGTATGGACCGGGAGAGTCATACATGGACCCGGAGTCTCGGGTCTGAACTACGAGACCTGTTACCAGGTTCGGAGCCCGTAAAGGAAATAAGAGTTCCTTTGGCAGGTCCGTCCTCCATTATAGGACAGAGGCGTATTCCACGGTACCAATTATTACCTAATCACCTAATTGGACACCCGGAAGGACTCGATAAACAGAGTTTTACCTGGACTTCTTATATCCCTGTCCACCTTTGTCTTCCGTCAAACCCCTCCTTCGCAAAGAAAAGAGCACCCTAAGTGACCAAGACGGAGATCCGACCTTGACAAAGAGACCCTGGGAAAAAAGTATCAGACGGTCTACTCGGACACTTGTGACAGTCAACAATGACTTCCTCACGTCTCTCGAGAAGAGTCTCGGAACTAAGGACTACCCGTCTAAAATCGTCCCTTGGTCTGTCTCTGCTCCGAATAGTCCCTATCACAAAACATGTTAACCTTTGTACCCATCTCACTCCGAAGAACTACACCCGGGACCTGAGACTTGGGGTCCGTTGTCGTCGTTCCTCCCGGGATACGGTCCCTTCTGCACCGGTCAAGGAGGGAGGTCGGCGGAGGGGTTCGGAACTAGAGGGGTAGTCTCTACTGTGGACGGGGTACATCGGACGTACATAAAACCTAAAGACACTCGAGTCACGAGTGAAGAAAAGGGGTGGACCCGAGGTCGGAATCTCCCGTCCTGTGTACGGGTCAAGTGGGACCACAGAAAGGGTTTACGAAGGTCGTGGGTCACAGAGTCCGACGTCACTTACATTACTTAATAATTTGGTAAGAAAGAGTCTGAGGACAACAGTCAACGTCCTAGCTCTCTAAAGGACACTCAAAGGTACACTATTTAAGGAAGATTCTAAATCTCGGAGTTCCTTTAAAAACAAGAACATTTACATTTTAAGAAGGACTTTCTCCAATATATTACATCATTTATCTAGACTAAAAACTGAACAAACCAGCGATTCAGCACAGACTAAGAAAACGTTGGGGTATCTGATATCGGGCGGTCCGAGGAGACAGGTACCATAAAGGGTCTTTTATTATGAACTTACCCAACGGTAATAGAAGAGGTCCCCTAGAAGGATTGGGTCCTTAGTTTGAGTACAGAGGACGAACCGTCCGTCGAAGAAGTGGGATCACCGAGTCACTATTTCCTAGTCGGATGGTTCGTCTTCTGGTCCAAGTTAGGGACCCAACCTTTCTAGGGGACCTCTTCCCTTACCGTTAGGTGAGGTCATAAGAACGGACCTTTTAGAGTACCTACCTCCTCCGACCGTCCGATGTCAGGTACCCCAGAGTTCTCAGTCTGTGTACGTAGGTTTAGAGTCGAGACGGTAAAAGGTAGGACTACAGGAACGTATTCAACAACTTCTTACAAAAGTGGATGTTTTACCCCTACCAATATTACATATCAGTATATTACATACTTATTTCGACTATTGCATATATTTTAAGAATGATATATGTGACATCACGTGATCTTTCACGTGACATCACCTGTCATCTTTTACTTTTGGAAAATAGAGTTCTCAACCTTATCAAGTTTTATCATTGACTTTTATCATCATCTTTAGATACAGGACAAACGTCATAAAGACATTCAACAAATAAATGAGAACTATCTCAGTAACTTTTGTAAGAAATTATTTACTCCAACCTTATTCGGGAATTTTTTGAACCTCCGGTACTTCCACCTTTTATTTCTAACAACCACCTGGTTCCAACCCTTTGTAATTAGGTGAGGTAATGACAGGAAATTGAAGTTCCTTCTTCTAATATTTAAATCACGAATCTCGTAACACTACTAGAGTAGGACTAAATAGAGTATGTTAATAGAGAGGAAAATACACCAAAACTAGAAAAAAAAATTGTCGTGACACATGTAACAATACCCACAAAAATAACATTCAGATAGTAGAAAATTCCTTCGGTGACCAGATACTTAGATGTACTTGTCTTCCTTTTCCTTTTAAGGTTTTCGAAACTTTGTACATGAGAATAGAACTTGGTTTATCTGAGAAACTGTCGTAGGTATGGTATATAAACTCTACGGTCGGAGTCGTACGTAAAACTTTTGTTGTAAAACTTGGAAGGATTTTGCTACACTACAGTATCCTTTTTTACGACCGGACCCTAAGTTTTTCTGGCTCTAGAAATTAAACAAAGCCAGTGACGGACTACCATAACAAACATAACCACTTCCGTCCGAATCACAAATTTTTTCGTCTTAGTAGGGACCGATCCAATTCGTCCTTTCCTTAATTGATTTTCCTAGGACCCACCAAGTGTCATAGAAACCTTCCCGACCTCTTTATTCGAGCTCCGAGACAAGATCCTTGTCACGGGTCTTCACCCAACATCTTGAACAGACTACCCTTTTACCGGAGACAAGGATGACGTGGTGGGTGTGAGTAACGATGTAAACGTGACGACGGTTCTTGAGTTAAAATAGTGTCGGTAGTAATAGTGATGAAAACCGTTGGAACACAGGCTACGATGGGGACTTTCAACCTGACACTGTGGTTTACACCGGGTATGAATCGACAATATGAAGTTTCAGAGTACATTCGAAGGGACTAACCGTCTAGGACCCAGTGACCGTGTAAAGATTGACGTTCCTTCGGACCCTTTAATTCGAGACTGAAGGTACAACCCAACTGCCTCTTATCTTACACCATTAAAGGGGTTTATCTCTACCCCATAAATTTTCCATGGGAAAAGTAAATGGTACTACCGTTTAAGTTCGGTTCTACTCGGTTTGTCCCCAGTATTTTACAGTCATTAATCCTTGACTTGAGAAACAAACACTTGTTTGGTTTGTTTTGTGAACGGACCAAAATCGTGAAACGTTTATGACAAGACTAGGTGGGTTCATCGATTTGTTTTATCTCTGAAGAAGGG
The DNA here is from genome assembly GCA_006410555.1 of Capra ibex. Classification (NCBI taxonomy): domain Eukaryota; kingdom Metazoa; phylum Chordata; class Mammalia; order Artiodactyla; family Bovidae; genus Capra; species Capra ibex. Next base: position 24,574,968 of record SJYO01038709.1, read on the forward strand.
ATATAGGGTGATGAAAAAGTTAAAGACTGTGTGGAAAGACTCAAATTTAACGGAACTTCCGTAACCTAATGAAAGTTCAAGTATCTCAAACTATCGACCGTCAACATAAAACAAACCGAACACAAACAAAAAAATTTAATTCTCAAATTTCTATTTTTGGATATAAAGACAGAGGAGAACTTTTTATCTTTCACCCGGATGTAAAGGGGTACAGTCATTAGTCAATCCCATTTACCGTCGACAGAGAGAGTCTGAGACGGACTAGAAACATAAAAAAGGGGTTAGGGATGTTAAGGAAAAACAGATTACACACACTACAAACACGAGTCAACACAGGTTGGGAAACCCTAGGGTACCTGGGTGGTCCCCACCCATCGAGTGGTCCGAGGAGACGGGTACCCTAAAGGGTCCGTTCTTATGATCTGACCCCATGGTAAAGGAGGAGGGACCCTAGAAGGGTTGGGTCCCTAACTTGGGTGGTAGAGGACTTAACTGTCGGCCTAAGAAATGGTGACGTGGTGGACCCTTCGGGACAACAGAATACGGAAGAGGGTAAGTAGAACAAAAGTATAGGGTCTTCCATGAATTGATCCATTACGAACCTGACCTATTAAAATTCCAGGGAAACACGGGATCCATATCACCTTTATCCATTAATCCCTATTAACATATTTATCGAGTTTCATCTTGACTTCCGACTAAAAATTTAATCTTGGGTTTACACTAATACATAGATTTTCTGAGTTAAATTTTTACCAATCTTGATAAGTCCTTTCATCGATTTATGTTCTTTTGATTGTATCTTTCGTTATCAAAATGAAATATGATTATTATTTGTACTCTAAAATACGTTACCCCCTATGATAAACGATATTGTTGTTTATAATACTTTATGGACCCACGTTATTTTAACCTGCTCTTTACGCATTCTGATTTTACTTGTGTCAACATATGTGAAGACTATCGAGTCGACTATTTATTAGGCGGACATTACGTCCTCTAGGACCAAGTTAAGGACCCAGTCCTTCTGGGTGACCTCTTCCCTTTCTGATGGGTGAGGTCATAAGACCGGACCTCTTAAGGTACCTGACATATCAGGTACCCCAACGTCTGAGCCTGTACTGCCGTTGAAAGTGAGTAAAGTGCATGTAATTATAAATGAAAGATGGATTGTACACATACAGTAACACGGTTTTTCTTAATTTTAAACAAACTGAAGGGACCACCGAGACATTTCGCAGACGGATGGTACGTCCTCTGGACCCAAGTTAGGGACCCAACCCTTCTAGAGGACCTCTTCCTTTACCGTTGGGTGAGGTCATAAGAACGGACCTTTTAGGGTACCTACCACCTTGGACCATCCGATATCAGGTACCCCAGGGTTTCTCAGCCTGTGCTGACTCGTTGAAGTGAAAGTTTTACTTATGTCAAAGTTTTGAAATAATAGAGAGACTTATCCTTCTGTGATAAAATTTTTAAGATGAGAACTCCAAGCCGAGCGTCGAGGTGGTTCTGTCCTCACCCCCGACCCCAGACAAACTGACTCCCGAAGCCGAAGACAAGGTCCAACCGGTCGTCGCCGTCGTGGGCCCGCGGGGGACGCCCGTCGCCGCCGGCGTTGGTGCCCGCCTTGTCTTCACGCGGGACCAAGCCACCTCGATCCGGACCTCCTCGCCGCGCCGTTCCCCGCGCGCGCCGGCTGCTCCTTCTGATCCCCAGGCCCCTACCGCCGTCGTGGCGTCCGACCCCGCGTCCCGGACCACGCCACGACAGTGACCCGCGGACGACGGACCGTGACGACGTCTATAAGGTGAGTGTCTTCAAAGGGACCCTGTTCGACCTCGCCGACATGGTCGCGACGATGAAGGCAGACTTGACCTCGTCGGAGTTCTACGAGTACCGACACGACCACGAGAACACGCACCGCGCCGAAGGCGGCGTCGACGGCATGGATCAGTAGGATCACCGATGGCACCCACACTCGGAGCAGTACCGGCACGAGACGTTGGCGGGGTGGAAGGCGGTCCTGGTGTACCCGGACCGGAAGATTCACGAGCAGAGGCACCACGACCGGCAGGTCCACCACCCGGACGACGACGAGGTCGGCGTGTCACGGAGGTTCCCGTAGACCACCTGACACAAGAAGTAGTTATGGTAGATATGCGAGGACGGACACACGTACGTCCGACGCTCTGAGTCGCCCCACGAGGACAGACAGGAGGTAGACTGGTAGCGGGACGTGTGGTAGTGGGTCTTAGTTAAGGACGAGTTCGTCCATCCCCGGGTGGACCCGTGTCCCTGACCTATCACCCCACACGTCCGGAACCGGACTGAGGTTTCTCTCCGTAGGGTGGAAGTAGGAAATTTGATCACTCTTCTGGGTCTCTCTGTACCTAGACAGTCGACACACCACAGAAGATCGGAGACTGGGGCGAGACTCGGGGTCGTAGAAGGAAGGAAGTGTTTTTCTTACGAGAAGATACATTACAAGGGCGACCATCTTCTGTCTGGTTTGGCACAGGTAATAACATCCCTACGATTAATCCTTCCGCCTAAACTTCTCTAGGGGAAGAGAAGGACACGAAGACAGGGATATATATTCCGGGGACTGGCTTCACCGACCTGGGAGGTCAGGGAGAGGGTCGGAGAGGGAGTCCTCTCGGTGACTGTCAAACATCACTTGAGTCAACGCAGGACCTACCTCCCAACTACTCCCTTTGGGATCCGTGAGAAACGGGTTAGAATCCCTCCTCTTTACCATTGGAACGGTCAACAGACTCTCGACCTTTATATGGACTTTAACTTCCTCCTGACTGTTCACACAAAGTAAATGTTTCCCGACCGTTCGGTTTTTCGACGGAAGTCGTTTTCACCCTCGTTGAAAACACATATCACTGTAAAGGGAGGACCGGACTCGTCTTTCGATCCCAACATACAGCCCTGGGGGAATGTACCCACGAGGACCAATAACGAACACCGAAAAATAGTGAGGACCCTACTCAATCCACTCGGACCTTACTACCCTAGTCCTCCTTTATTTTGAAGACGGACCAATTTTTTTTAAGATTAGACAGGTTTAATTGGATCTAAACTTATCTAAGATTAGTCTTAATGTTAAGACAATAATCTAAACCAAAACAAAACGTCCCAACTCCCTCTCTTTAACCGAGTAACTAAAAACTCCAAGGAGTTCTTTTTAGTCCCTAACTTTTTTTATAACTTTTCCTTCTTACACTTTCAGGTCTATGATCTTAAATATATTAACTATCTATAAACTTTTATGACATTACATGACTATCTCCTAATTTGATAGTCACTTTATCTCATATTTCGGGTATTTTCTAAATAATAACACCTAAAATAACATTCCATGTCTCTTTAAGAGTTTAGTCACCTGTTTTTTATCTAATTATCATTTCCAAGATCACTATCAACTAATCCTTTGTAAATTATGTAAAATTAAAACACCATCCGTCCCGTGTCGACGGTTTTTTGTATTTCCTTTTTAACTGATATAAGTGATGTCCTTTTAAAAGATAAAGAGATGTAGTTTTTTCATAAAGAGATAGTTGTTTGACTTTTCTATTCCCTATCTGACTCTCTTTTAACAATGTTGGTCTTATTCTTGGTCCCCTAACTGCAATTCCTAAATACTTTTGCGGACATTTTAGTCGTCTGTTTTTACCGAATTCTTGTCCTTATTTGTCAAGAGTCTTCGTTATGTTTATCGGAAATTTGGATACTTTTCTTCGGTTTATTAGTGTGTTCGACTTTGTTATTACTTTATCTCAAAGGTGTATAATATAATCATTGTAAAATTTTCTTATTATATTGACCGAGGTCTACTCGTACTCCCTATTGTCCATGAAAGGCAAAGATAACTATCTTCAAATTTATCCAAGTCGTAAAACCTCCCATTGACCGTTATAGATTACGACTCTGAGATAATGGATCATTAACGTAAAAATCTTTGAAAAATGAGTTTTTTTAAAACTGTTCATCCAACATTATCTACAAACACACACATGAGTTTGTTATAAATAACGTCGTTTTAAACATTATCGTTTTTAAATCTGTTTTTAGTTTACAGGTTGTCATCCCCTTATCAACCTATTTAAGAAAACGAAACCAAATTCTGACGTGATAAATCGGTAATCCAGAATGGATCACCGAGTCAGTCATTTCTAAGACGGAGATTCCACTCTCTGGACCCGAGCTACAGACCCACCCTTCTAAGGGACCTCTTCCTTTACCGTTGGGTGAGGTCATAAGAACGGACCTCTTAAGGTACCTGTCTCTTCGGACCGCCCGATGTCAGGTACCCCAGTATTTCTTAGTCTGTGATGATTCACTGATTGTGATAAATCGGAAATCTTTCCTACTACGATTCGACGACGACGACGATTCAGTGAAGTCAGTACAGACTGAGACACGCTGGGGTATCTGTAGTCGGGTGGTCCGAAGGGGCGGGGACCCTAAGAGGTCCGTTCTTGTGACCTCTCCCAACGGTAAAGGCAGAGGTTACGTACTTTCATTTTTCACTTTCACTTCAGTGAGTCAACACAGGCTGAGAATCGTTGGGGTACCTGGCGTCGGATGGTCCGAGGAGGTAGGTACCCTAAAAGGTCCGTTCTCATGACCTTACCCCATGGTAATGGAAGAACCAATCTTTCCTACTCTATACGGTTTATATGTATGAACTTTTTTAGAAGTCACGCAATCAGTCCTAGCCAATTCAATACGACGTCATTGATTGGGGGTCTAGAGTTCCTTAATTTAGTCATTCCCAATGACACACATAGGTAACAACAGTCTGTCTCGAAACAAGTAATATCAGTGAGTCCTGACTTCAACTGTCTTGTCCGTGATGGGCCTTACATGGTCTCTCTCTTCTCTTGAAACCTCCCAGTTCTGGTTATTTAGAGTCGACCCTTCTTTTTGTAGTAAATATGAGAGTTAAGTAACCGATCATACTCAGTGCACCGAGGTGGGTATATAAGTCTTCTTTCTCCCTTTGGTCTACGATCTATTTATCGTGATTACCGATGATATATATGCAGTACGACAAAACATCTATTTCGTTTTTAAGTCTTCAGACATATTATACTAGGATAAATACGGTTTTTAGATTTCTATTGTACATGTACATATAAATATATTTATAAAGTTCCTAACACATAGGAAACTTCTTTAGAATTGTCCGACGTGTGGTCAGACGGAGTAAGAAACTATATAAAAAATTTGTTACTCGTTAACATTTTTTTTAATTTTTCTATTTTTGTTTATTTCGAGTTCGTTTATCTTGGTTTTTCGGACCCGTTTCTTGTTACTCGTAAAAGACAAAGAACGAAGTCAAAGGTCTTTCTCGATTACCGTTTACGACCGTCTTACAAAACTCGTTTTCAGTTCTCAGAGTCTTAGTATTTCGTTCTATACTCAACAAGGTGAACTACGAGATGAGACTAATAACTAAATTAAAATTACACGAATGAATTTTAAGAACGTAATACCCGATATTATAAAAAATAAATACAAAAATTTAGGGTCTCAAAACTTTCATTTAAACCCTACCTTATCAAAAATATTGAAGGTTTAAGAATAGTTTAATTGTTGTTTCAGAATGGAGAAATAAAAGGGGTGAATCTGACATAGTGATTATAAAATGACATAAACGAAATAGAACGTAGAGAAGTAAGCGTATGGGGAGATAGATGGGTAATTAGGTAGAATTGAAGTTACATAAAGTTTCTTTTAATTGTCTGAAGTCAATAAAGGAAGATTTATATAGTCGTACGAATGGTAAATAAATGTAAAAAAGGGAAAACTACATTTTAAATAACAGTTATTTTACCTATTTGGACTTCATATGTAAACGAAGTAAAACTGTTTATGTGGACACGTTAGGTTTAGGGACAATTTTGTATGTTGTAATGGTAGTAGGTCTCTCAAGGGAGTGTGGACTAGGATCAGTTAGGGACGGGTGTGGAGGTAGGTTCGTCGTCAGTGAAAAGACTAAAAAAAGTGTCATCTATATAAAAAGGACAAGATCTTGAAGTATATTTACCTTAATTTGTCGTACATAAGAAAACACCTAAGAGAATAATTCATACTAAAACTCTAATTAGGTATAACAACTCACATAGTCATTAAGTAAGGAAGTATGACGAGTCATCACTTACGATGTTAAACAAATAAGAAAGGGGACGACTACTTATAGACCCGATAAAGGTCATAACCCGATTATACTTATTTGGATGAGAGCTGTAACAATACGTTTATAAAGACACTTGTATTTAAAAAAGAGAACCAATACATTGATACTTACTTTAACAACCTTGTATCCATACACAAATCAAAAATTTCTTCGACGGTCTGAATAATAGTTTCTCCAATATGGTCAAATGTAAAGGGGATTGTTACATGTCTCCCAGATTAACGAAGTGGTGGAATAGTTGTTAAACCATAATAATCCGAAAAATTACATTTGGTAGACCATCTATACATCATCACAGGACAACATCAAATTAAACGTAAAAAGACTATTGGAACTACAACTTGTGAAAAAAGTACACAAATAACCGTTGTCAATCTGGACCTGTACCTTGTTGTCTGACCAAGGTTTATCCTTTTCCTCATGTAGTTCCGACATATAACAGTGGGACGAATTACGTCTCATGTAGTACTCTTTGCGACCCGACCTTCTTCGTGTTCGACCTTAGTTCTAACGGTCCTCTTTATAGTTATTGGAGTCTATACGTCTACTGTGGTGGGAATACCGTCTTTCACTTCTCCTTG